>NW_020717050.1:49498-69492 GCF_900518725.1 Notechis scutatus | reverse complement strand
GTAGAGGAGTGGAGAACTCTTCTTGTGAAATATTTCTGGACTTTCTCCACTGTGTTAGTATCAGATACATAATGTGGGTCCCAGACTGATGAGCTGTATTTGAGTATTGGTCTAGCAAATGTTTTGTATGCTCTAGTTAGTAGTGTAATATTACCAGAGAAAAAGCTACGTAAGATTAGGTTAACAACTCTTAATGCCTTTTGGGCTCCCAATCTTGGTCCTAAACCTACCTCTGGTCTATCGCAAAAGCAACCTCCATGGCTCTTTGCTGTGATCCACACCAAAAAGTCCTCTTAATTTTGCCAGCTCCAGCAGTGCTGGGCAGCCGGTCTGCTGCCCTCCCTCTGGGGGCACATAAGGCCTCATTTCCCATCGCTGGTCTGCATTGTGGCAGGTTCTGGGCAAACAGTGGATCGTCTAGTCCTGCCGTTCAAAGCCTGCTGAGCAAGTTTCTTGGCCTGGATGAAGAAGTGGATTTGGGCTGCAGGACCAAAAGCTGTTAGAGTAAGGTGAGTATTTGTAAATTCTGTCCAGGTGACCCCCCAGTGGCCAAGTAGGTTAAGTTGGCAAGAACTATAGGTGGGAATCAGGTGTCACTGCACGATCTTAAAGGGGGGACGGGAACTCATTCTGGTATGATTCAAGGCAAGGTTGGAGCTTCTGTTTCCATGCTTCCATACCAAAGGTGCTTCTGGGTGCCCCACAGCCCTTTTTGCTACAGAGTCCAAAGCACGACACCATCGGAATTGCCAGGGCATTTTCAGTTGTTGCTTACTGTTGCCCAAATAAGGTAGCAATTATGCCTGAGCTATAGCTTTAATCGTAAGGACTTTGTAGGATTGCAAAATTAAAGACTTGTTCAAAATACCGTCCTAACCAAATTTCAATTCATCTGCAGGAATTGGTTCTAAGCTTCCCTGGCCTAAGGAGCAACTCTGCTAGCAGCCACCTGAAAGGCCACGTTAGGCAGGGCAGCCCTCTGCCTGCTCTGGGGCGAACTTGAGCCAAGGCAGCCTTTCAGCCCAGGGTGGCCTGGTTCTGCTCCATGGCCCCTGAGCTTGAGTGTCTCCTTTGCTGAGCTTCTTCCCTCAGCCGGAGCGTTTCTGTTCTTTTCTCTTCAACTTTGTGTTCCTTCTCTACTTCTTCTACGCCTATCCTGAGCTTTGTGTCTAGGGCTCCAAGAATATACGAGAGGAGGCGCATATGTCTTATCATTGATGCAGACCGAACCGCTACTCTAATCAAGCTAAGGGCCAAAAAGACACAGGACGAATTGAGAAGGCAACATAGCCACCATTTCGGTCTTTCATGAACTATGGAAAGAGCACATTTGAGCTTGAGAATGTGCATTAGTCTATGGTGTCCCTCCATGTCTTGGAAAGTTGCTATCATGTGTCCCCACAGCCTTCTCTCGGCTAAGCAGACCTGGTCCCTTTGACGGCTCTTCATAGGAGTCAGCCTCCGAGCCCCTTCTGGTTCTTGCCTGCACCCTTTCCAGGCCCCCCGGTGTTCTCCGTGTGTGGGCGTGTGTGGATTATGGGCAAGAAGCCGAAGGCCTATCTCTGGCCCTTGACCAAGGGTTCCTCATCATGGCATGGCAGGACTGAATTGCTGCCAATTTGCACAGATTCAAAACTTTGATTTAAAAAAAGGCCACAAAATAATGAGATCTCAGGACTGCTCCTCCTATGATGTTGCCACCACCCTTCCTTCAAACCTTGGGTGGACATTATCAAAGGAAGAATGCCCCTCGCCTCCCTACCGTGGAAACAAACCCAGGTTTTATGGAAAACAAATTTTGGCAATAGCACTAGCAGTAGCCCTTAGACTGATAATACCGCTCCACAGAGCTTTGCAGCCCACTCCAAGGGGATTACAGAGTCAGCACCTTGCCCCCAACAATAGGGGTCCTCATTTTGTTGACCTTCAGAAGGATGGAAGGCTGAGTCAACCTTGAGCCGGCCAGGATTGAACTTCTGGCAGTGGGCAGAATTAGCCTGCGATGGTGGGTTCTAACCCCTGTGCCGCCAGGGCTCTTATCAATGGTTCTAGACTCCTCTTTTGAAGGAAGCGAGAGCTGCGGAAGCTCAAAATGCAAAGGACCTTCTGGCCCTGTTGCCAGCCCCCAGCCCACCCCCCCAACTGAGCCTTCATTTACCTGATGGCAGGAACACTTTGAACGTATTGGCTACAGTTGGGAAGAGAAACGTTTCCCCTGCCTTGGGCAAAAGGGACGCCGGGAAGTTTCAGAAGCCCCTAATTTCAACTGCCACGAAACTTCATACGTTGCAGTAATAAAAGGAACCATAAACCTACCTCATCATTAAAGCGAAGCTAGCAATTCCTCCTTGGAACATCCTGTGCAAATACTGGGGTGACTAATAAAGGCGGAAGAGCGTAGGGGCACTTAAAGAGCAGCTTTTCTGTCTCCACAGTTTCTCTCTCAACTTTGGAAGCATATTTTTATTAAGTGCATGTAAGAGGATGATCTTAAACATCAAGAAGAGAGTGCATAATAATTGTGTGTTCCTCTAATGCTCTCCAAAGGCCTATTCAGAGTCCATTCTGGAAGACAACAATATATCACAAAGTTCTGCAAAGTTCCTCCTAATGAACACATGCCAATTTGAGAGCAAGAATTCTGGCCTCAAAAGACAATATAACCACTGCTCTTAGTCTCTGGGTACTTCGCTACTTTATTTCAGAGCGATTCAAAATCTAATTAAATTTCTAAACTCTAATGAAATTACAGTAGAAAAATCATTTAGGACTATATTATGCACAATTACTCATGGCTGAAAATTACTGCTGGCCTCTTTCACCAAGAGAAGGTCCCCAGAGAGAGGCTGGCTGTTCTGACCACAAATAAATCCAGCGCCATTCGCTCGAATTTACAGAGTGGAGGTAAAACTAGAATTAATTGCGAATATATATCCTGCCACTGGCTGGGGAGTTGGGCTGCATAAAGGTTCAAGGAACAGAGCAGCCCCAGAACTTTCCCACAGACGGGACGGAGGGAATGGGGGACCTTCGGTTTCGGCCTTTGTTTGTTCCCTTACTACACAAGGAGCATAATCGGGGGGAGAAGCAGAGGTGGCGAATTCAGCAGGTTCTGACCAGCCCTGAGAACCAGTAGCGGAAATCTTGAGTAGTTCGGAGAACCAGCACGAATCCCACCTCTGACCGGAGGTTTGCAGCATCTCCTTCCTCTGCCACGCCCTCCAAGCCACGCCCACAGAACCGGTAGTAAAAAAAAAAAATGAATCCCACCTCCTGCAATGCCAGCCAGGGCAACGTTTACGTTGATGGCAAGACCCGTTTCAGGACTAAGCCTCGTAACCCCAAGTTGTTCCACAAACATGTCTTCTGAGAGGGAAACGAGCATAGAGGCCGCCCCTAAACGCACAACTCAGGTCTCCTGTTTTGGTCCTGTGGTCCCAGGTTGGACACCTCTGTTTGTTGGCCTAGTGTTACCCAGGGACGAGGCTCCTGGGTGCACGCTGAGGTAATCGCCCGTAGAGGTGCCAGTGTCTGCAGTGACCGGGTGTGCTCTGGCCAACTGGGACCATTCCTGACCCGGGGAGGCTTGGGGGCGACAGGGGCGATCTGTGCCTTGGTAGAAGTCCAATGGCTTCATTGCCATTGATTGGGGTGGGGGGTCAGGTTCCAGGAATGGGTGGGGTGGGGTGGGGTGGGGGCAGAAAAGGGTTAAGACCCCCAGCTAGAGTCACACAGCAGAGGAAACAGGATCGTCCATTGGGCCTCCCTCTCTACCAGGTCTCCCCGCCTGAAGCCTTTGACATCCCGCCTGGGAAGACGAGAGCAGGGAATCCAGTACCCCATAAAATACTTTTCTCTACCGAGTATTATCCAAAATTCCCTGGTGTTTTTTCTTTCTTTCATAATTTCAACAGCTACTACAGGAAGTCCAAGGAAAGCACGTGCACGACTGCAGCGTCTCGGCCACTTCTGCTCTACGAGGGGCTCTAATGGAACCAGGGTCAGGAAATGGGCTGGGGGGGGGCAGGGGATTCACACTTTGGTGCCTCCACTTTGGCCACGTGTCCATTTGGGGGAGCCCCACCTGCCTTTGGACCTGGGGTGCTTGCTGGGGCCGAAAGATGCATGTTGCCTCTCACAGCTTAAACGGGATACCCCGGAGGCAGGAAGTCCCCTCTGGGGCCCCTGGTTAGGGGCTACGATCCCGGAACCACAGAGTTGGCCTTTTAGTCAATGATGTTGGTCTACCTGGGGCTCCCCAGGGCTGCCTTTTGTCCAGCCATGAGCCAATCGGTTAGTCAAGAACACCAGGTGGGCCTCTTGCCCAAAGGGCCTTTGCAGCAAAGGAAAGAGAAGACAAACGTATCCAGCAGGAAACCTTGGGAACGCCACACAACAGAAGCAGGGCTAGAAATGAAAGAGCAACGCCGGGATATAGTTGGGAGAAACCCGAGAGAGACGCCAGAGACCATTGGGTGGTGGGTTCCCCTCCCCTACTAGCCGGCTGCTTGTCAGCTGGGATCTGTGTGGTTACAGCTGCCTGGATTTAGATCAGGTTTCCTCTGTCCAAGGATGGTCCCCAGAAGACGGCCGGGGCGCTGGCTCTGCAGGCTGTAACCGGAGCCCTTCCCTGGCCGGTGAGAAGAGCAACTGGCCCTCCTTGGCCGGGAAAGTCAGTCAGCCCCTCCCTCTCTCACCCTCCCCCCCCCGCGGGAACTGGATTGTCTTTTGTCTCACTACAAACCTTCCAAGGTCTCAGCAATTTGGTAAATGCCAAGTAACTGACCTTGGATCTGGCTGTGCCCATGTATCATTCTGACATGCAGAAGTGGGGACCAGTGGTGGGATTCACAAAATGTTTCCTACTGGTTCTGTGGCTTGGTGTAACTTGGTGGGCTTGGCTTGGTGGGCGTGGCAGGGGAAGGATATACTGCAACATCCCCCTTCCTTCCCCAACCCACTGACCTGCTTTCCAGCTCCGTTCTCCTGTGCAGGGCAACCACAGGAGACCCAGCCGATCAGCTGGGATTCAATGGGAGGCAGAGAAGAGATGGGGTTGGCGGGGCCAGTCAGAGGTGGGATTTGGCGGTTCTCCAAACTACTCAAAATTTCTTCACCTGGTTCTCCAGAACCGGTCAGAACCGGCTGAATCCCACCTCTGGTGGGGACACCGAAGGGCATCCCCCCCCCCAAGTCTCATGGGGAAGATTTTACACGCCTTTCCTTTCAGGAGCTGCATAGCGCATGAGAGGAAAGGTTGTCTTGAAGATACAGCATCTCTGTTGCTAAAGGGGGAAGAGTGGCAACCATGAGCTTAGACCACCCAATATTTTAATGGTTCTATTCCTTTGTGCCCCCTTATTTGCACCGATACACACTCGAAGGTCTGGGAAGTGGCCTAGGAGTCTTGGGGAGGGCAGGACTGAGGCAGCCAGGAAGAGCTGCTCTCCGTGCCTGGTGCTTTTGCCCTTCCAGGGCTGTTGTCAGGGGCCAGCCCTCTTTGCCTCTTCCCTCTGCCTGGTTTCCACCTCTCCAGACGGACATTGATAGATCTCAGTCACTTGGATGGTCCAGGCAACATTTTAACCAGTTTCTCTTCTCTCAGGCTCTTCTTCCCTTGCCGGTTCAAAAAATGGGCCAAGTTCCTCAACCCATCAGCCCGTCCTCGGTGCTGCATCCCACCCCCCTTTTCTGGGAGGTTAGAAGTTACCTAAGACAGACCCATAAAACCTTTGCCCCCACCCGCCCCCCGCCCAGCCCCTGAGCTGCTCCCCAGGGTGAGAGCATTGGGGCCACGGTGGGCGTGATACAGGCCTGGCAGTGGTGAGAGGCGACGACGGTGACGGCCATTTGGAAGGCTCCTCACTTGGCCTGTTGGCCTGTACCAGAGAAGCGCCTTTGGAAGCCCCCTCAGGGGGAAGTGGCTCATAATGGCCTCAGGGGGGGGCGGCAGGGGGGCAGGGCCTGTCCATTGGGGAGTCCATCTCGATCTGCATCATTGACCTTTTTTAAAAAAGAAATGAATGTGGGCAGCTTTGTGGGACAAATGTGTAAATAGGCGTCTAGGAGTAAATCGGAAGGCGCGGCTCTCTCAGTGCTTCCACGAGGAGCCTTGTTGGGACCTGGCGGGTCCCTCCCAGGGAAGGTGGCCCAAAAGGGAGGCCTGGGCCTACCTGAGCCTCCTGCTTTCTTCTCTCTTTCCGGCCATCCTTAGGGGGGCAAGGAGGCTGCCGGGCTGCCGCTGTGGCTGGTATGCCCTCCTCAGGACTTCCCAGGGCAGATTTTCTAGACCGGCCGGGGGGGGGGGGGGATCCGAATGGTCCGCCTGGGACCCCCGGGCCCCGGCCTGGGGGGACCTATTGGGGTGTCCCGAGAAACTCAACACAGGGGGGGGCGGGGGGGGGGCGAGGTTGGAAGCTGCGCAAGTCATCCACATGAGGAAAGCCCCAGGAATGGCCTGCACTTAATTTCTTTTAAATCAAGTTGGTTATGTTATTCTGTTGCAATTCTACTCCAAGGGCTAAAATAAAGTTTTATAAAGGCCCCCTAATCCTGCATTTCCAATAGTCAAATCTCTGTTGAGTTCTTCTTCATAGCTCTAGGTTTAATTAGTTTTCATTGCAATATTAATGACTTGCATAACCATTGTAACATTCCTGTTGCACAGCTGGAATTCTCTTATTTAGCATTCTCTTCCTACAAGGGAATAAGAAAGAACTTGCTTTCCTCTACATTGTTTCACAAATATGCATTAAAATCTTTTTTTTAGCATTCTAGCATAGCTTCTCTGACAGAACTCTTGCAAAGCAAAGAAAAGTTTTAAAACATTCATGCCATCTCTTCCAAGATAATAGTACATACGGTTCTTTATTAATTAAATAGTGCTCGTATAGGAAGGTAATATTTGCAGCACATGGGCAGCTGACTGGCAGGAATAAAAATAAAGCTGTCTTTTAGAAAAACACATAACTGGCTAGCAGTAAAAATGCCATTGGCTTTCAACCTTAAAAAACAAATCTGGAATCTTTTAAAATAATTGTTTCAGATTTCCACTAAACCTTAAAATACCTCATAATGTTGTAATATATTGAATCTTGTGGTTTACTCCCGTCATTCTATTTTGAAAAATCTCTAGGAAAACTTTGTGCTGATGAATGTAGACAGCTAATATTTTTATGTTTCATAGATTTGCTCGTGTTGGGGGAATTGGAACAACGTGACTTACTTTTGAATGAAGCTGGATGAGACTGCCGTGCAGCCACAAAAGCATCCGTTTACAGGCCCCATGGGGCAAAGGAAAAGTTTCACCCAGGGGAATCACTATTTGGAGGACCACAAAATCCGCATACATTTACTGAGGCTTCCACCATAGCCCTGAAGATCACACCAGATATCGAACCTGTAGCATAAAGATTGACTGGGCTCAGCCCTCCTCCCTCACGGAGGAAAGACTCAGACCCCGACTCTCCTCACATGGCCTCAGGCCTCCCTGAGGAGGCTTAGAGGGTGACGGGGTCCCCAAGATCAGGCCGACAGATTGAGGCTGGTGAATTCTTGACAGTTTGAGCAAGTCCTACTCCCTTTTGCTCAAGCGGTGGAGTAATTCTTTAATCTGAATTTTATGTTAAAAATGGAGGCAATTAAATGGAAGGGGGGTGGGGAACGGTGGGGACAACGGACTCTCCGGAGGCAGCTGCGAAGTCCCCCAAGAGCAGCCAAGGAGCAGGAGAGCAAAACGAATCTGGCTGACGGCTCAACGGTTCGCTAGATCTCGGGCTTTGTGGATACTTACGGTACTAGCCTCGGATTTAGGAGAAAAGTTGAAACTGCTGTTTGATCCAGAAACAAATTACTTTGGAGCACTCCTCCTTTTCCAAAATAAAAAGAGAGATTGTTTTGCAAAAAATGTTATTACTTCTTATATCTTATTAACAAAGTGTCTCTCCAGCTCAGCTTAGCTCCCAGTGGCTTTATGGAGATGGCCAAGCAGCTTTAAGTAGTGGACATTAGGAAAAAGATATGTGGAATGCTGGAAGAATTCGGGACACACAAAAGGAATTATTTATATACAATTATAGGATCCAAAGAGCTCAGTATCCTTGTAGACCACAAGTTAAACATGACCTAACCAGCTGGTTTTGTTTTGTTTTTTAAAAAAATATCAAAATATTGGGGTCCAGTAATGCTGCTTTCTGCTTCTCTCTACCCAACATGCCTCTCCTAATGTGCAAATGGGAGCCGAAAGACCCCACTCATTCAATACTTAGCCTCCCCTTGGAGGATCTAGAAGTAATGCTTTAAAAGGTAACAGTAAAAAAGGTGATGATGATGATGATGATGTTCCGAAAGTATTGCTTAAAAAGGAGCAGATCTGGCTTTTTATTTTATTTTATTTGGTTTGTCAATTGCTTACAAGATAATAGGTATAAGTAAAAACATAGTCATGAATACATGGATACATATAAGAAAAATATAAAAGAAACAATAGGACAGGGACGGTACGCCAGAGTACGGCGGCTGGAGGAGGAAAGGGCCCGCGGTTGGTCTCTGCCGTAAGAGTGGGCGTTCTTGCAGTGCTGTGTCAGTCATGGCTGGCTGCCTCTGGCCAGAAGGCAGATGGGGACGTCCATCAGGAGAACCGCCTGCCCAGTGCTTGCTGGTCAAGTGGACCCTGGGAAAATACCCAGCGTGTTTGGCTCCGGTTACAGCCTCCCTCTCTGCCTGGTTGCAGTTTCAGGCCGGGGGGAGAAAGGCTGCAGCTGTGTCTGGGGCCTGGCTGCTGGTTCTACTCTCTGCTGGGGGGGGGGGGGGGGGGGGGGGCTTTCAACGGGGTTTTCCATGAAGGAAAAAGCTTAGAATAAAAGTGTCATTTACCTATTTTAAAATATTTTTATCACGTGGTGTAAGATGGTTTCCAAAGTGAAGTTTTTGATTTCTTCTGTAATTCTAAATCTCTCGTGCGTTATTTCTATTGTGTAGCATGCGTGCACACCACATCGGCACACACAATCTTTTGCGTTACCTATATTTTCTAGAAAAGCGCCTTCAACATTCAGCAAGAGAACCAGTTTGGAGTGGCAGTTAAGGCGTCAGGCCAGAAACCACGACACCCGGGGGGGGGGGGCGCTTAGGCATCAAAGCCTGCTGGGTGAGCTTGGGCCAGTCACCTTCTCTCAGCCCCAGGAAGCAGATAATGGCAAACCCATTCTGGAAAACCTTGCCAAATAGCTGCAGAGACCTTGGCTCAAAGGCACACAGGGACACGCACACATTTCTTCAACGGGTTGCCCATTATGAGAGGTTACTTTCCATGGAGGCAAATTACAACACAAGAGTTTTGACTTTGGATTGTAAGAAATAATGCAAGATTTACTGAGATCTCATGGATGTCGTTTTCTTAAACCATCAATAACACGGTTTAGCTCTGGTTTCAGTTTGGCTTTGACTTTTGTCACAATGATGAAATGGGCCACATTTTAACCTGGGTTTCAGCTCTCCCTTAAGGCCAATCTGCACACCTGTGAATTGGGATGCATCCTGTTCCCTTTAAAGAATTTATACTAGGGTGGGAGAGGACCACATCTGTATGGTTACACATTTCAAAATGCTAGATTTAATGCAATATCCTAAACTCCTAAAACAGACAAATATGATGTATGGTGAAAGTCACTCTAATTTATTTCCTCTGGATAAAGTCCTTGTCTAAATCTTAATCTTTCTCTCCTCCTGGTGTACCAACTAGTTGAATAAAAGTTCCAAGGAATTCAATATTTTGCACCCTGTCCACAGTGACACCAGCTCATAATTACACACCGGGGTCCTTGTCTTAACACAAAGCAGGGTTTGTTGTAAGAGTTCCATAAAGAGAAAGCCAAACAACCCGAACGAACTCCAGAAACAGTCCAGAAGCCGATCGCCCGCACGGAATTCAGGGGAATAACTCCGTTATCAAATATGCAGGCAAGGTCAGGAGGTGGAGTCCAGATATAGCCTTCAGCCATGACCGCTGGAAGAAGCGGAGCCTCGTGGGCAGCGTCCAAGCTCAGGCTGAAGCTCCTGGCCTTCTCCTACAAAGCCTTGATTCCCCACGAGGCCTGTCTCCCAGCTGAGCTTTCCCTTTGGGCCTGAGCCTCCCTTGGCCCGCTTCGCTCAAGACCAGCTGCCATTTCAAGCTTTGGCTGTGCACTGGCCCTTCTGCCGGAGCGGGAGGTGAGCTGAAGGTGGCTGCTTTCCGGGGGCATCGGAATTAGGGCCGGATCAAGGCTTTCTTCCCCTTCGGCCTTCCACCCCCTCCCGCTGTCTGCCTGCACAAGGCCATGGGGTGAGGTCATCGGCGGGTGTGGGGTCAGCAGCTATCACCACTGATAGGCTGATGATGCTCAGCTGTGTATCCCGACTCCTGGCTGACCAGAACAGAGGTGGTCAAGGATGCCCAGAGGTGGTGGGGTCTGGAGGGAGAAGAATGGAGCTTCCCAGCTCTGCTTCCGAATGGAGAGAGCTGGGGGCCACTGCAGCCACAAAGGCCTCGGCACAGATTGATCTGGGGTCCTAATTACATCTATGGTATTCCTGAACTGGGGGGAGGGGAGGGCTGGAACCTCACCCATCACTCATGCCTTGGCTATTTCATGCATGGACCACTGCAATGCACTGTAGGTGTGGCTGCCCTTGAGGACTGTTTTGAAGCTTCAGCTGGTCCAGAAAGCGATAATGGCATTTAAGGACAAATCTCTGGTCTGCTGATGTAATCCCTCCACTTTGCAAACTGCACAATAAGCTCCTGGGTGCAATTCATGGTGGATTATCACCTACAAAACTCTAAAAGCCAGACGGCCTGTTATTTGAGGGGCCGCGTTGTCTCCTGTTCTTTCTGCTCCAACCCCACAGTCAACAGGACCTGGATCCCACCCAATGAGCATCCCCTGATGGGACCCCGGAAGCCTGGTCTCCATCTGTCTCATTGAGGCAGCCCCGGATTCCAGCCAGCCCCGTTTTCCTTTCGGGGAGTCGTGGGCGGAAGTGGTGAATTCAGCCATTTCTGACCAGTTCTGGAGAACCGGTTGTGGAAATTCTGAGTAGTTCAGAGAACTGGCCTCTGACTGGAGATTTTGCAGCCTCCTTCCCCTGCCACGCCCACCAAGCCACGCCCACAGAACCAGTGGTAAAAAAAGTGTGAATCCCACCCCTGGTCTTGGGGTCCCGTCTCCGTCCCCAGACTCCAGGCCGGCTCGGGGCGCAGAGTTCCTGGGGGAGGAGGGGTCCTTTATGTCTGTTCTACTGAGTCGACCGCCTTCCCCTTTTGTCTTCTTCTCTCCTGTTTCCCCAGCTTTGCACTTCTATGTTGACCAGAGACGTCAAGAGGTTGGGTGACTTTTGAAATATAACTTATGGCATAAGCAAACATGCTACAAGCCCTGCGGAAAATTATTGCCAGTTATAGCAGGAGCAATTCTCCTTCCTAAAGCTTTGGGTCACAAGAGGAGGCGTTTCAGGGAGGGGTCCCGAGGAGATTAGCTTTGGAAGCATCGCCTTCCCTGCTTGGGCGCCTGTCCTTGCCCTGGCCGGTGGGAAGCAGGCGGGCCTCCCTGGGCTTAGCCCAGGACCTTCCGGAGGGAAGCCACCGTTCCGTCTGGCCTCTGACACCACGGGATATTCCGAACATTTCTGCCCCCCCCCCAGCTGCCTTTCTCCCCTCTGGTGAACAAGCCCCCTGCCAGGTGCTGGGGGGCTCCAAAAGGCACACCTGACTGGCTGGCCCAGCGAAGGCCTGGGAACCATGGCTCTACTGTGTCCAGTCACCTCGAGGGCCTCTGAAACGTTCGGAGCCAAGATGGATGGATCTCCTTGCGGCCTGGGCAGAGAAGCGACCGAGCTCTTCTGGTCTCGCAAACGGCACAATGATGCCTCGACTGAAGTGTGAGATTACTTAGACCTCCGTTTCTCAATCAACAGCGTGATGAGCTTGCTGAGCCTCTCATCTGCCACGGTCTTTATCCTCTTAGGAGCTGAAAAGTGCTGTTATCGTGGCTCTCAAAATGGAGATTCTCAGGGATGTCCCAGGCTGCCCCGGGTCCTTTGGCACAAATCGGCTGGGGAGTGTGGACGTAGATGAGGGACCCTGCCTCCCCCCTCCCCCCAGGGCAGAGGAACGGACAGCCTCTCAGGACCTCCCCAGGAGTGGCCGGCCATCACGGACTCATCCATTCCCTGCCTCGGGAAACTCTGTTTACGTTCTGGCACCACAGTCTGCTCGGCAGGTGATGCGCCTGAGGGATGCGCCAAGGGAGCCGAAACATTCCTTTCCAGATGACGATGGTGACGATGACATTCCTTGCCCTCTCAGTCCCATCCTTGATGTCCTTGATCCTGCTGGACCAATATGGGTTGGACGGACATTTAAGAGGCAGGTCTCTGGGGTGCAGCATGGGTCATAACATTCTTCAAGCAGCCAAATATTCTCCCACCTGAGAAAAATTCTAGCTAAGCCACCAAGAGTCATTTTGATTGTGGTGGGCTAGAAATGCAGGCAGAAGCAAAATACAGTAAGTAAGAAACTAAAATGGAGATGACAGCAAGATTTTGACAGGTCAGGATTTTCCTCTTCATGAATCTTTTGTTTATCCAGCAGATTCACTTTCTCCACCTGAAAGAAATATAAAGGCAAATGTAAAATCAAATCGAATCATACAGTAGCATCCTCTGCGAGGCTTAGGATGTACCTACGCACAGTTTCCAATGTCCCTGCCTGCCCCATAGCGGTTGAGTTCCCCTTGGTGCAGATGGAACATGGGGAGCTGGGGAGCTCCCCATATTCAACAAGGGTGAGGAATCCGCTTGCAGTGACACCCATGGAGTCGCCTGGGGGACGGGACGGGGGGGCTTCCTTGGTTCTTCCGGGCCTCAGGAGGGTCTTTTGGCCACAGGCGGCATTTTTGTACCAATGGTTCCCCCTGAATGAGGGAGAGGAACGGTTCAATTCTCCTCACTTTGCTCCCTCGGAAACAGAGTCCACTTGCCGCCCCTGAGCCTGAGCCTGCCGGGACCTGGCCAGCCCCGCGGCCTCCTCCGAGACCAGACTGCCCAGGGCCGCCTGCTGACTCTACTACACTCGTACAGGCCGGGCTGGGCTTTTCAAAGGGAATCCCGTCTGCCACTGCTGCCTTCAACGCTGCTGGGTGGTTATTTTTCTTCGTGGCTCTCTGAGGCCGGAAACTCTGGCAACTCTGCGGGGCCAGGACGACCCCTACCTGGGACCGGCCCAAGGCCCCCGGGTCCCTTGTTGCTGGGGGGGGGGGGGGGCTTCCCCTTTGCCCCCTCTCCCCGCCCGCCTCCACAGCTGCCCTGGTCGCGGGTCTCCCTGCGAGGCTTCTCTGGCATTCGTTGCAGAGCAAGAGAGCCGCGCTCTGCGACAGGCGCTTGTCGGCCGGTGGGCGCATCCTTTCTTGCGCTCCGGAGCCTGGGCCCCGGCCTCCCTGGCTTCTCTGCCCGGGTCCGGCACCGCGTTGCTCCGATTGGCTCCCCTCCCCGCTCCCCCCTCGAGCAGAAGCCCGCCCCGGTGATGAAAGGCGCTATTTCTGAACGGTCACCCTGACGCCCGCCGTCCTCCTGGCACCCGAAAGCCACGGGGGCCTCGGGGGCCCTTCGACGGCGACTTTCGCTCAGCGCTTTCCGAGCCGCGGCTCAGGGGACGAAGACGCGGGGATCACAACGTGAGCCAGCCGCGGGCCCCGACCTTCGCCTCCCGTCCCTCCCTGGGTTTCGTCTGAAGCGCTGCCAGCGGCCGAGCCGGAGGTAAAAATAGCCCCGGAGGGAGAGGCTGCCTGTTACTCGACCCCGCGTGGTTCTCCTGCTACGTAGCTCGGCCTCTTCTCTGCTCGCCCGGGAGAGACCGAGGTGCGTCTCAGGGAGACTTTGGGCTTCTCGTCCGGCTCCTTTCGGGCAGGCGCTTGGCCCCGCGGCTTCTCCGGGCCCGGCTCCCCTCCTGCCCCGTCCAAAGAAAGACCCCCCCCCCACCAAGGATCTAAGTGGCGGGGAGTGTCGCGGGTGAGCAAAGCCCGGAGAAGCGGAGCGGGCCTGGGACCCCGGGAGTGGCCGCAGGCAGCGCCGCGTTCGTCGCCCCCCCTCGATTTCAGGAGACGCGCAGGCCAAAGGTAAGGCAGGAGAAGAAGGGGCGTTGCGAGCGGGGCTGGAGCGCCCAGGAAGGGTAGGAAAGCCCCTCGGGGAACGCGGCCCGTAAAGCGTCTTCTTGGAAGGCTTTGGGTCAGGGAGGCTCTCTGGCCCCGAATGAGCCTGACCTGCATAATGCCCGCCCCACGGCAGCACCGGCGCTTTTCCTTTCCCATCCCCATTTCTCCCCCTATGAACCAGGCCTTGGTCAACCGGTCTATGCCGGTCGCTTGGGATCCTGGAGATCGGCAGGCCCTATTTCCCCAAAGCGTGGCTGGAAGGGACTCTTCAGCTTATTAAGATGGTTTTATTTCGTGTTCTGTCCTAAATGCTATCAATCTCTGAGGTTGAGGGACCTGTTTGACACATATTTTGTCAGAACAGGAACTTATTTTCACTTAAATACTCTAATTCACTAATAATGTGAAGGAAAAAATTATGAGACTGTTAATTATCACATATCAGTCGAAGTATCCTCTCAGTAGGTTGAATTTCTCAAATCCAACTGTCAATGATTTTATTTCGTTAGGTCCTGAAACTGTTTGATATAGAAGTAAATGAGCAATTTCTCATGGTTTGGAAAAATGCTGTGTGAAAAACTGCACGCACTAATATTGTTCACATACATGGGTGTATAAAAGATACTTGTGTCCCGCCACGTGAATTGCTTTGTTTAGAGTAAAATAAATGAACTGAAAGTGGAGATGCCCACTTTGGCTTTCCTTGCGACCGGAGCCCCACTGAACTCAATCGATGATCACCCGGGGGGGGGGGGGGGGCTTTTGTCAGTTCATTGGATGGGATCCCCCCAGGCCTCAGGCAGGCCCTCCTTCCTTCTCCTGCCCTTTCTACCCACAGTCCGGGGAAGATGCCCTTGTGTGGGGGGGGGGGGCTGCCACCCTCCCCCACCCAGGACCAGCTGGGGAAGCCTCTCTTCAAAGCAGCCAGGCACAAACTCCTGTTGCCCATCAAACGGGGCCCTCGGGGAGCATCTTCCCCAGGCCTTCCCAAGGCCTTCGCTCACAGGGGGGAGGACACTCCAGGCCGACTCCTTCCAGCCTCTCAAGAATATATTATTCATTTATTACTAGATGAACGTTGTTTTTTCCTTCATGAACTTTTATCGTGATGTATTCCCTGCGTTTATGGCCTGTTTAAGTCTGTCTGCAAATGGACTTGGTGTCATTGCAGAGAATTAAGAACAAACCAAATGCCACAAAACAAGCCGTCAAGCCCCCCTCCAGGAGGGACTGGGCTCGGCCAAAGCTGCACATCATGGTAGCAACCGAGAAATCCTTGACGTGTGAGCCTCCCTTGAGAAACCGAACCCAGGAAGGCTATGAGTCTTGTGTCCATGTCCGCTTTGGTGGGTGCTAATGACAGCTGAACGAAGGTCTCCGAGAAGGAGAGACGGTTTCTGCCAGAACCCGGTGATATGAGGCGCTGCAAAGCACAGCCCACTCGCAGCTGGGGCTCATGAGGAGAGCAGAGCGCTCCAAGTATGAGTCAGGGCACCTTTTAGGCTCCTGTGTGCTATTTGTGTCTTTGTGCACAGGGCCTTTCGTCAGTCACCAGATCTAGTTCAGTGGGCATCAAAGCGAGGCTGCTGCTCTCCGCCCATCCCGGGAGTCCAAGACAAAACAACGGACAGCCCAGGGAGGCAGATCCTCCGGCATGCAGGCCGGCTGGGTCCGACCAGGTGCCCGGCAGGGTGGCCTTCCTCCAAATCAGCACCTCCTTAGCCCCTTTGAGGGGCAGTGAGAGTCTTTCCCAGGGCTCCGCTCTGCCTTCACAGCAGGTTCCCTTCCTGGGCAGAAATGCTGAGAAGTAGAACAAGAGGGCTGGGCAGGGCCTCGGGGGGGGGGGGGGGCTCGAGCAGGAGGAATCCTTGTTCCGCCCCAGACAAATGGGGGGTCCAGCCTCTTCTTGAAAAGCTCCCGTGATGATGGGGGCCCCAGAACTCCTGGAGGCAAACCGTTCCACTGGTTGATTGTCTCCCTGGTTGGATCTCCATCGGAGGATCTCCCCTCTTTCCACTTCTTGTCCTGCCTTCAGCTGCTTTGGGGAATAGGACCCACTCTTCATTGTGACACAGCCCCTAAAAGTATTGGAAGACTGTCCTCGTGTGACTCTGACTCCTCCCTTTTGGGCTTAGATTAGACATATATCTAGTTCCCACCACCATTCGCCCTGGGATTGAGCCTCCAGGCCCCCTGATCAGCTTTGTGGCTCTTTGCACTCTTTCTCTCTTTTCTTTTTGGAGAGCGGAAACTGTGTGCCGAGTGTTTCGTCTCCCAAGTGCAGCATGAAACAGGACTGACACTTCTTGTGATCTTGGTCCTCGTGAGCTTTTTCAAGAGGCAACCGGACTGTCTGGTTTATCTTTGAAGATGCTTCGCTTCTCATCCCGGAAGCTGCTTCAGCAGTTGGACGAGAAGCGAAACGTCTTCAAAGAGAAAGCAGGAAAATCCAGTTGCCTCTTGGAAAAAGCACCTCTGGGACGACGGTGACCCGGAGGACCGAGAATCCCCACAGACACCGAGACGTTGCTACCACCCCTCCTCCTCTGTTGATGCAGCCCAGGACGGCACTGGCTTTTTGGCGGCTGCAGCCCAGGGCTGGCTCATGCTGCAGTGGTGGCCCACAAGCAGGCCTGGATCTCTCTCACAGTCGCCCCCCCCCCCCGTGGAGAAAGTCCCTGTGTCACTCAGGAAGGAAAGGAGGGAGGGAGGGAGGATCGTCCGTGGCTGTTGTTGTTTTAAATGGGATAGAAGGCAAAAGACGGATCAGCTCCAACCGAAGTGACAGGCCGCCTGAAAGCCACCCTTCCCTCAAGGGTTAGTCCAGCCCCAAACTTTCAGAATACGATGGCGGAGTGAAGCTGGCTCTGGAGGACTTCCTGACCTGCTGAGGAAGGATGGGCCACTGCTCCCGTTGGCCTCCCTCCAGGAGAAAGTGACTCCATGCAGAGTGGAAGGGGAGGGAAGGGGAGGGAGGGAGGCTGCCACCATTCACCCTCCAGACAAATCTCACAGTCCCCCCCCCCCCCAGTTGAAACACCGCAAACTGCACTCGGGGTTGTTGATGCCACTTTTTGTTTGTTCGTGTTGGTACCCAAAGGGTATCTAGTCTACGGAGTTGGACATGCAAATCTTTTAAGTTTGGCTAACACCAGAGAAAACCAAGTAAAGGTTTATAACCTCAATAAATGAAAAGAGCAGTACTGAGACAAATAAAAAGTGCTGAATAAAATATTTTAATTGCCTTCCATCCCCCAAGGCCATATACGATTTTAAGAACCATCTCAAAACTACCAATTTAAAGCGGAACAGAACAATCTTAAAATATCCAAGACCTGGCTTTAGGAACAAACGAAGTCCAACCAAAGTCATTCCCCAGGCCACCTGCCGGGCCAGAAGGGGCCCAGTGTAGCTCCCTAGGCAGGGAATGTCCACGTCATCCCGGTGGGAAATGCCTGGTCCTACTTGGTGGGTGCCCTGAAGAGTGAGATGGCCCTGGGGTGACCACAAGTCCAGGGAGCAGGAAGAGAGCCTCCGTGTTTCACAGAGCAAATTGACTCGCTTGGATTTGCCTTGGATGTTGGCCCAGAAGGACACTGTCCTCACACCATTGATTCGGTCTGCTTGAAACCCATTGTGCTTGCAGCCAATAAACTATGTCCTACTGGACTCGAGATCTTCTTCCTGGGAGCGTTTTGCCTCCTGCCCCAAATTACAAAGCTCCCTTCTGTACATTCACCTGCACGTGGCTCTCCTGGTTCTGTATCGGCTCCTCTTTTCTTTGTGACCCCCCCCCCAGCTTCTCACCATCTTCCTTACCTGAAACTCTACAGAATAGAAAACCATCCTCCACCTTCTCTCTTTCACTTTTTCCAGAAATTTCTACAGGTCCTCCTCCCCACTCATCTGGTTTCGCTTGCTTTCCTGAAACATAGCTGGGTATAGCTTTTCTTGTCACCTCCCTTTTCCAACCCCTCTTTCCTCCGTTCTGGTTCTGCACACGTTTCTCCTTTTTGGAAGGAAGCCCAGATAGCAGATTAAGGTTAGTCATGTGTTGTGCAGGCCTGGAAGTTGGAATGCGTTCATTTCTCTGTGCAACTTTTCACACACACAAAGACTTCTGATTCTTAATTGTTGACTATGGTCACAGCCAGAGTGAAATAGTATATTATGTCTTAACTATGTCAAAAGGTTTCCTATGGGCTATGCTATTTTCCAACACTGATTCTATCTATTAAGCAGATTTTCAGTTAACATTTTCAGTTTTTAAATCTCTAGAGGATAAACTGCAAGGAGTAACTTGTAAGTTGTGTTACAGGCCGTGCTCTCAATTAAACCATTCCTTATTCAATCAACGCAATACTCAACATCCACAAGAAACATTAAGTCATAAATGGCCCAGAGGGCTGAGTTTTCATATAGAGTAAGATGAAACGTGCCTGGCTATTTGGCAGTTCAGGGTGCCCCAGGTCGGAGGAATAACCGAGAATCCCCCCTTTTCACCTGCTTCCTGGGAGGGACCCCCTGGGCCTCGGGGCAGGCGTTCGGTTTCATCCACAGAGGCTCCCACTGAGAGGAAGAGAGTTGGGGAAGTGACAGGGCAGGCCGTTCTCACCGTGTGATGTTGGGGGTTGCCACAGACGATGTTGCGGGTAGTTGTTACGGTGACTCAGGTCTGTTGTCCTCTTCGTTTTTTCTGGCCCAGCCAATGATTTTTTTAAAATCCTATGATCGATAAGCAAAAATGGTGAGGAAGTCATTTATTGTCCTTTTCAACTCAAGATAAATTACCTAATGGGACTCAGGACTCTGTCCATCAGCAGAATTGCTGTCAGGAAGCTGGACAGAATGGGACCCATTTTTCTCTCTCTGTGTTTAAATTGTCCCCCCTCCAAAAGGAGTTTGAAAATGCATTTGTGGGGAAGGAGGCTGTAGAGTACCATCTTTCTCCAAGACCTCCCCCGGGAGAGGTCGTTGAACTCCCCTGTTGTAAACCTCCTTCCTCTGTGGCACTCTGTGCTTGGCATACACCACACACACAAAAACACAAATGCAACACTAGGAGAGAGGACAAATGCACACACACACACACACGTCTTATGTGAGCCTCCTTTCTGACTAGACGCAACCACATCTACCCAGGAAGCCCACCTGCAGACGGAAGGAAGCACAGGTGCAGAAAAGGTCCAGAAGATTTACTTTGCGTGTTTCCTTGTCTCCTTTACGAGGGTGGCTGCTGCTGCTGGCCTCTCTGCTCTTTGTCCCCTGTCCTGAAGACAGCTGGGACCGCTTACCCCCCCCCTTTCGCTTGGCTAATGGTCACTTAAAGCATCACCGTTTTCGCTCATGTTGGCCAGGACTGCAGGGAGATGGAGAAGAAGAGCAAAATGGACACAAATTCAGCCAGCACTCAGGAACCGTATCGAACAGCCACGGGTTCATTCGAATCATAAATGAAACGTTGTAGATGAGAGTTAATTGAACTGAATGCCAGGCCAGAACATGGCCGGACCTGAAGTCAGGAATGAATAACTACACATCAAGAGAATCTCTGTAGCTCCGGGTTGAGTCTGTGGGGCTCTCCGAGTTTGGTTCTTTGCTTGCAGACCTTTCATTACCCAACTAGGTAACATCATCAGTGCCCTTCGGGTCTGTGCACTCGAGCACATCAAGCTTCTTTGGAGCCTTGTCTTCCATATATTGGCCAGTTCCATGCCCTCTACATCATTTATTTGCCTTTTCTTAAGTTACGCAGCCACTTATGTTAGGGTTTGAGGATTAACCCCTAGAAGAGTATTGCAGCAGTAG
>NW_020717050.1:0-49488 GCF_900518725.1 Notechis scutatus | reverse complement strand
TCAGCAAACAGTAGCAAACAATAACAGTTCAGTCACAGGCACTCACAGTCAGTAATCACAGTTAGTCGCAGCAGCACACAGTTACAGCCAGTAATGCTTCCTTATATTGTAACTTCTAACCGCACCCTTAATCGGCTAATTGCCTGCTGCATTTTGCTTAAAGTGATAAGCACTTAAACCATGATATCTAAGTTTTATATATTTATTCACCCAAACCATATTTGGTATCAATGTTATACCTAACAACTTTCTATGGTCCTTCTCCATTTTTTGATCTCATTCTAGTCGTAAGAGTCTTCCGTTTCTACCTTCGTCCTTTCCTTTCTGTGTCTTGTGATTCCGTGACAGTCCTGGAGGTGAGGCTGGTGTTTTTTCCTACAGCCCGAGTTTGTCCCGTTCTGCTCCCTGCCCACCAAGGCCACCCCTCCCTGGCCCTGGGACCTCTGCTTCTTCCTTTCTCTTGCCCTGGGACCTCTGCTGCTTTCGGCTGCCCTCTCTCTATGCTGTGCTGTTTTCATTCTCCTGGTGAGACTTAAATAGCTTCTACGCCAGGACTGAAATAATAGCAGGACTATAATAAATGGCATTAATTGATCTCTTGATATGTACAATCTAAAAAAAACCACCCTGTTTCTTTTAGCAACTTAGTGGCTGCTTTGCCAGATGTTGCCATCCTGTGGTTGCTGAACAAGGACTGTCAGCATTATAAAGTATTGCACCGTGCCAACCATTCCCCAAATGCCTAGATTATCCATTCAACTTTTTGTTTAATTCATTACAATTAACCACAAGAAATCCACTCTAATATTTTAGTATTTTTTGCATCTTGATTTATTCTGACTCTCTCCCTCTCCCTCTTGATCTATTGTCAATTCTTCTCCCTTCTCCTTTTCTCCCACCCACCCACCCACCCACCCGCTCAGTGGGTCCTTCCGCACAGCTCCAGGGATGGAGTCTACCTGCAGAGAACCTCACCATTCGGGTCAGGGGCAGAGGGGGAGTCTGGCTCCATCACCGCCCCCTCCTCCTCCGTGCGAAGAAACGGAAGGCTGCTCCAGGAGGGGGGGTGTTAAAATTCTTCTAGGGGGGGTTGCCCCCCCTTCCCTCCCTGTCAACGGAGCGGGCCAGGTATGGCGGACTCTCTCATCACAGGGGGCCCCTTCATCCCCGCTGGACAGGAATGCTGTGGGTGCAGCCAAGCGCAGCGCAGTGTCCGGCTTTTCCTGCCTCTCGCTAAGCACCTTCCCGGCGGGGGAGAGGCCTCCCTGGGGCTGCTGGCAGGCGGCTCCCAACCGAGCTCGTCCCAGGCTGGGACCTTCCGAGACCAGGTCTCTGTCCAGCCTAGGGGGGCAGACGTAACCCCCCCTCCCCCAGCCTGCGCTCTGCCCTGGGCCGTTCATAAGGTGGAGCTCTCGAGTTTGTTTTTAGGCTGTTTACCTAAAAGGCGTTACAGTGCTCAGAGTTCAAGGGTCAAGCGGAGTGGAGATTTATTTTTACCCAGCCGCCACCCTTGCCAAGATGTCTGCATAATGCAGCACCCACCTCTCAGGAGGGCTGGGCCCACAGCAGAGCTACATTGCCCTCTCCCAGCCATGCCGTTGCCAGCAGCCTGGCCAAGGTGCTGCAGGCTGACTTTCTTCTCTCTATGGAGGGCATATCAGGGGCTAAGAAAAATAACTATGGCACACTGGAAGCATCACTTCCACCAACCACATTTCATGTCTTCACGAGGGAAGGAAGCCAACACGGCACGAGGCCTTCAAGTCCCCTGTTTCGACGCATGAGATTTGTCCTTTTCTGCCAGTCAGCATTTCCCGTTTTTATTCAAAAGTGTGTTAGAAGAACAGAAATGCCACGGTGCTTAGACTGGGTGTGGAAGAACCAGGTGCCCATGGTTTCACTTCTTGACCTCAGAGAAAATAATTTCTGCCCCTGAAGGCAAGAAAGGAAAATCTGGTTAAGGCCAGGCTTGGAACCCAGAAGGAGACCGGATAGACTCCGTGCCTTCGGGAGCAGAGAGACGGGAAGCGGGTGGGAGGCTTCCCTGGCCTGGGTGAGGGTCAGTCCCCCCACCTCTGGGCAGGTCTGGGGGGGTTACTCTGCGCTGGGCTACGCACTGGCTCCATCGCCTGAACGGGTGGGACTGGTTTCAGAGGTGGGGCCCGGAGTCACACTCGGTCTGGTCTCGGCAACCATGACTTCCGGCTATTATTGTCTGCATCCGGGTCTTTTAACTGACCAGAACGGATTCTCTGGCCGTGGATGGATCAGGCTGGAAAGGCCCACTTCACCCATCCCATCCCCACAGGAGCTTCAGCTTGGCTTCGGGGTCGGGTCTTCGGGAGTTGGGTGGAATTCCAGAATTTCCTCGTGGTTTGGTTTCTGTTGTGCCAAACTCCCCTTTGAGACTTTGGTGCCAGCCTGGGGCTTCCAGTTTTCCCACGCTCCCACCCGCCTTTGCTCCAGGGCAAGGTGGTCAAGCTGGTCAAGCTCACCGGCTACCAGTTCTCTGAGGACATTCAGGCCATGAAACTGGCTGGCAGGTGCCTAAAGTGAATCCGCCGCTTAGGTTGGAGTGGAAAGTCTACCCCGGGGAACCGAGAGCAGGCAGAAAAAGGGCTGGGGGTGAGAGGGGGGTGGTCTTCCTCCCGGCTACATCTCTTGGGAAATGTTCCGAGGGGTCGGGGCTTGCCTGTTCCATGAACCTCGAGAGGTCAAGATGCCTGAGTGGTCAACAAGAGGCCGAGGCCCTGGCAGAGAAGAGCCCAAAGAGGATGAAGGGCCTGGGGGCTAAACTGGAAAACGGCCGGGGGAGGGAAGGGGGAAGGTCTAGCCGACCGAAGGGGAGAATGGGGGGGGGGGCATGAGAGCAGCTTCCCAACACTTGAGGGGCTGTTACAGAAACAGTTTCTTTTAAAGTAAAAGCAGGTGCAGGTGCTGCAGAGAGAGGGTGTGTGTGTGGGGGGGGGTCACCTTCTTCTCCGGAGCCCCTGAGAGGGCAGGACAAGGAGCAACGAGGGGAAGCTCACGAAAGAGACCCCCAGCCTGGATCTAAAGAGAAATTCCCCGGCAGGGACAACCATGAAGATTTGGCACACAGTTCTCCAAAAAGAAACCTTCGTGGAGGCACCTTTCCAAATCGCCTGCAGAATGTTTTTCAGTCCTGTGAGTCTTTCTAGGAAGGAAACCTTAAGCCAACTCAGAGATAAGAAGAAGAACTAGAGAGTTTTGAGAAGGACATTGGCCCAAGCGAGGAGGCAAGGTTTCTTTTGGGGCCGTTTACCAATATTGTATTGATTTCTCTGTTCGACTTATATTCCGCCTGTCCTTCGGGACCTCAACGTTTCCCCACAACAGCCTCTCCGCTGAGGGGATTTGGGTGGGCAGAGAAGGTGATGGGCCAAAGAGCTGCCAGGTGGACTTTGGGGCAATTGTTCCGGAGAGCATCTGTGCTTCTTTTCCTCCAGCGTGGTGGGTGAAACAATCTGGCTTTTACGAATCCTCTGGTGTATTCTTAACTATAAGCCCTCCGAAGCTTTAAAATGGTTGGCCGTCACACACCGTGTCTTATTTCATGCAGCTTAGAAACAAGATCCATCCCGGAGCCTCTTCCACAGCCCCGGGGCAAACCAATTTCTGAAGAGTGGCCTCAACTCGATCTCTCATCCTCCGAATTGTAAATCCAGCCAGGATGCTCTCTTGTTTCCATTCCAGTCATTTGCCTCCAACTTCCACGTGAGCAAGAGGCAAAGAAGGCTGACCCACTTGGATAGACTGTCAGGCAGGTTTCTTCTTCTTCTTCTTTGACCGGCATTTTTGATGTGCAGAAGCCTGAGAAGAGCCCGACGGCTTTGGTGGATGATTTAGCGAAAGGTTCTGGGGTCTAAAGCATCACCTGAATTCAGGAGGTCTTTTCCCACAGCGGCCGTTGCTAGTAATGATTTCTTCACTAGCTTCATGCATGAACTATGATCAAGAAAGGTGACTTGTGGATGGGTCCCCACATGGAAGTATCTCAGATGCATCAGAAACAAAAATGCAGGATGAAGACGGGCCAAGAGGCCAGACTGCAACTTTCGCCTCGCTGTTTATACGGCCATACAAGTTTCTTCAATGGTTTCGGTAGAAGCAGAGTTCACCGCAACCAATCAGTGAGCGATGTGGAAGGAAGGAGAAGCCGCAGGAGGCTGCTTCCTGGGTGAAAAGCCCTCAGCCAGGGAAAGGGGGCTGCCTAAGGAAGGACGGGGCGTTGATACCCGGACCCTTCGCCTTTCTGACCCCGGAGGTGGACGGCTACAGCGTCCCCCCCAACATCGAGTAGCTGCGGTGGGAGAAGCCTCTGGGTGTCTCCGCCTCCTGCCGGTTGTGGAAGAGACCCAGGGCCTGCCGGAGCACATCCAGCTTTCCCAGGGAGCCACGGTCAGGTTGGCCTAACCCAGCCCAGGACTGCCCAGCACGGTCCCCCCATCTAAGCTCTCCGCCCAACCCCGCTCAAACCTTCCCCAAACTGAAGGAGCCCCACTCCTGGTCAGCAGCCCCTGGAGGCTCTTTTCCGTGACCTGTGCAGAAGGTGCCAATGGGTGTTGAGGGTCATCCGTGTGCCTCTGAGCTGCCTGCTGGCCGTGGCTGAGACTTATCTGGTGGGGGGGGGGGCTGCTGTTTGGGGCCTGGGACAAGCCCCTTTGCAGGGGGACGATGAGCCTTCTGAGCTCCTCATTCCTGGAGTCGCTCTGGGTTCCAATTCACCTTTTACTAGTCTGGAAATTAAAAACCTCCTAAAAGCACAGAGAACAACTCTTCTGGGTCTCTTTTCTGTTATTTCTCCTCCTCCTCCTCTTTTTTTTTTTTAAAGGGAGAGATCCTTTAAAAGAAGAATGGATCCATGAGAGGAGGAGGAGTTGCCATTACTGTGCAGGAGGCCTCTGACCTCGTGTCCCTCGGGGTCCTGTCCTCAACTAAGCAATCCGTACCTCCAACATGACGACACCTCCCCCCATGGCTCTAGTGGCCCTTCCCAGCCTCTGCCAGGGCCGGAGCCCCTAAGGAGGGAGCACTGCGGCTGGGTGGAAAGCTCTGGCGTTCACAGCCACTTGCGGGGGCTGAGGGACCAATGCAGGCCGGAGCAAGAGGCGCAGCTACGTCCTCTCTGGCTTCCTGTGGCGGCCATGCTGCTTTGCAAAACAGCTTCGGGGAGTTGATGGGACTTTTATGTGAAACTGGCATCCTTTGAGTGTCTCTGTCTTCCAAAAGGAAGCTCAGGGGAGCATTCCTGGCAATCAAAGCGGTAGGAGAAGAACGACGAATGTATGTTTAATAACAAGCCTTATTTCCTACAACTTCATCTATTTCTTTTCTTTGTTTATTCATTTGCAGACTGAAAGGATCTACAGAATATAATGAAATATGTAGCTTGGAAAAGCTTTCCAAACAATTTCCACTCATCCTTACTGATGAGTCACAATCAGAATATGAGAAGATCAAAACTCCCACAGTGTCTGTTAACACAACAGGTAAGAACGACCTGGGTACAGATATAACATTGCCTAAGGCTTACATCCTTAAAACCAAAAGATGTTAGCAAATGATGCTGTAGCCTAAAAAGTCACATGTATTTCCCAAACTTCAAATATATCTGAAAGTTGTCCATAAAGAAAGACTGAATCTAAAATTGTGACGGTACTGAAAGGGGGGAAAATTAAAGCATTTTTACAACTGGCCAATAATTTAAGAAGTAGGGATCTTGAAGGAGACCCCTTCCAAAAAGGAAATTGTATTTAATTTACATTTGAGGCTATAAATGAATGCACTCTTATTCCTTATAATGCAAAGGAATAAAACTAGGGAGAGCATATCAATCTTGGAGCTGAATTCATCTTAGTCATTTATATTGTGCGATACTGGAAGGAATTCTGCACCATCCATCTCCTTTCCCTGGTACCAACGGATCAGTTCAAACCCTCACTGGCCATTTGCATCCCTGCCCAAGATTCTCTGTCTAGGGCTTTAAAAAAATATAGTCGATTCCGGTGTAAGTTCTCACTTTGCAGGTGAGAGGCAGGTTCTCCCAACAATAGGCCAAGTTGACCTGTGACCTTCTCCTAGGCAGGCAAGCGAGGAAGGAAGCCTTCACTGCAGGGGCCATTTTCAAACAGACGGCAAAGCAAAAGCACTGAGCAATTCATGATGGGCAAGATTAATTTTCAGTTATAGAAATTAATTTTAGCGGTTTTCCCTATTAAACTTTCCTATTACCATCTTTGGTCTTGGCCAAAAACCAGCTTAGGAATTAGACGGGAATACCACCCAGACACACAACAAAAGAGCAGAGGACTTTTCATGAAGCCTGTCCTGATTAGTAATATGTTCTGTGCCAGATTACATTCTTTGGTTGCAGAGGGTTTTGAGGCCAAAGTCATGGCTTCATAGGTGTCAGAGTGACCCCTTCAGCCACGGCCCCAAAGCAGGCAGAGACAAACTGCTCAGAAAATCTTGAAGGACCCTTTCTACAAAGCCAGAGAAACACCCCCCCCCCCCCAAAGAATGCTTCCCTCCCCCCCTCCCCCCCCCCCCCCCATCCCCGCCTGTTCAGATTCTCCTCCCAGTTCAGCCTCCCCGGAAAGGCTCCCGGCCCTGGTTTTACTTCCCTGCTTCCTTCCTCTTTGCCATGCCTGATTTTATAGCCCCCCGTCACCCCCCACCCCCCACCCAGGTGCCGTCGGTCCAAGCTAAAGGGGCCTCCTTTCCTGGTGGGGAGGGGGATCATTTTCTCCGGCCTCTGCTCAGCTTTCCCGGCTGTATTACACCCTTTTTCAAGGGCGGCCACCGTATACAATATTTCACGCATAAATGTGCTATGCATGAAATTGGAAGTTCCTTCTAATTAAAAACTAGTATGATGAAGTGTTTTGGAGTAAATTCACTGAGAATTTAGGGGTGAGCTCTTAGGTCCTGTTCCATCTGGGTGTCTCTGGGCCAATTCCACACAAGGTGTTGTTGGGGATAGAGTGATGGTCTGGTGGACGACTCCCAGGGGGAAACAGACGGTCCTTCTCAGCCGATTTTGGTGCCCTCTCCTCTCTCCTCTCCGGGCTGGATCCCTCTTCCGCAGGAGGCCTGGCCCTTCCTGCTGGGACTCTTCCCCAGAAGGTGGTGCCAGAGGCCCACTGTTCCAGCGTCCAGGTCACTGTGTCTCCTGTGCTCCATAACCCAGCCAGGGACTGCGGAGGGAGATCGTTCCGAGCTTGGAGCGCGAGGCCGTGGTGGGGGCACGCTTGGCAAGGAGGCTGAGCTCTGCTGCTCCCTGCTGCCCAACTCGAAGGGCACCGTCAAGGCCTTTAAATATCCCCCCCCCCCCGCCCCGGTCTCAGTAAGGAGAGAGGATTGAGGGAGAGCAAGTCCAATTAAATCAAGGCAAGCCTGAGGTCTCTTTGGGCCTGAGGTGAAGTTTGTTCTGGGTGAGGCTGCATTTGCCCAGGAAGACTCTGGAACTTGGGAGTCTTCCTGGATCCCCTGCTGGCCCTGGGTTCGAAGGTCTCCCCTGCGCCTCTGCCTGTAGGTAAACTGGGCCCTGCAGCGGGAGGTCAAGCACAAGGCGGGGCAGCAAGTGCCAATGCCCCTGAGCGGAGCAAGGAGCAGCCGCGGCAGAAGGGCTGCTGCAGCCAAAGACCGGCGTTGGGTCCCAGCACCCAGCCGCCCTCGTCTGAAGGGCTCAGGAGCTGCTCATGTGTGGGAAAGCCTCTCTCCCCACAAAACCTCCAAACTGCTTAGGTCCTCAGGAGAGACCAAGGGGCTCAGCGCGCCTTGTCCGACCCCACCCTCCACTCCAGGAGTGGGTGGGCTCCCTGTGGAGAAAGGTTCACTCCTACTTATCCAGAATTCGTCAGTATTTTTAGGCCAAGCTTTTAATTGCTGATTATTGCGATGATTTATTTAACTGCATTCATTTTGGGGTGTTTTTTTAAAATATGCTGCATTTTTATTGTTGTAAGCTACCTTCAAAGTTGGAATAAACAGAAATGCGAGCTATTATTTTTAAAAATAATTTTTGAAATGCTTTTAAATCCATACATTAAGGGATACGTGTATATTCCTAACCAGATTCCTTAAAGGGTGAAGGTGCTGGAAGAATCAAGTTTTAAGTCTCCCTCCTACACAAAAGTTCTCTGTTTTCTCCCAGTCTACTTTGTCTTCTGTAGTTAAGAGGAGATACAACTCAGAGACAATAAACGAGAATGTCACCTTGGCAATCCTTTTAAAGTCAGACTAAAACGCAGAAACTGGGGGCCTACTGTATGTAAGCCTTCCTATTCCCACCCCATTTCCTGTAGCAAGAAAAGTCATTTCTTGTGAAACATTCTCTGCAGCATCCAATAAAAATGTTTTATAAGTAACAATTACAGATTACTCTCTTGTTACAGCAATGCTATTGCTTTATGCACCAGATCTATCACCAACTTTTAATTAACCTGATTAAGGAAATAAAAACAGCCAGGAAATGGGAATGACAGATGATTTCAATAGCGTATTCAATCCTTGTAAATGTGCTATATTATTGCAAGAAATATTAAAACCACTGAAAAGTCTTAAAATGGCAGTGGGTTCCTTACAGTGCTAATCTTGTGACAGGAAAAATAAGGTATAAACAGATTGATAAAATGAATGACATAAGTAAAGGAACAGCAGTTAGTAAGCACATATGTATAATTAATGACAGATAAAGAACAATACTGATTTAATTGGTTTAATAAACCAATTAACAAACAATCTCTGTTTAAAACAACAATATTTTGAATATAGGGAGAAACAATATAAGTTATTAGTTTAGAATTAGCAAAATTACATCAGGATTTAATGCAGGTACTGAAGTTTTAGTAGGTGTACATCAACGTATGAAACTAAACAAAAGCACCACTAAGTTGTGGGGGGAGGAGGAGGAGAGGAATCAAGTCAGGGTAGGCTCCTGGACCAGCGGTTTTCACTCTGGGCAGCCGCAGGATATGTGGACTGCAACTCCCAGAATTCCTTAGCCATGGTCACTGAAGGATTCTGGGAGCTGAAGTCCACGTACCTTCAAGTTGCTCAAGTTCAAAGCATTGATCTGGAACAATTTGTGGCATAATTAGGAATTTTAGCAAATAGACTTAATAATGCAACATCTATTTCACCCTTAGCCACAAATGTGAAGTAAACTTTCAATTGAGAAATTAAATAAAAATAAAATACTAAAAATTATTTTTTTTTTAAAAATGAGTACTTTGAAAAATGGGAAACTAGTCCAATAGGAAGAGGGAACATGAAACTAACGGGAAGGATGAGGATCAGAATGAGTGGAACGTGGGCGGAAATGATAAATTGCAAAAATTAATAGATCAGCAATTATTGATTATTCCTAATAAAAACAAGTGTCACACAAAGGGAACCTACACAAGGTTGAAACGTGACAAGAGCCATTTGTGTTCACCTTTGTTTCTCTCGGCACCCTCAGGCTGAACTGACCACCTGTAAAGGCCCTTCCCTTGAAGACCGTAGCTGCTTAGACGGGGGGGGGGGGGGGGGGGAGGGGGAGGGGTGTGTGTGTGCCCCAACCAGGGCAAACTGAAGACTTGTGGACTTCAACTCCCAGAATTCCCCAGTCAGCATTTCTGTCCTTATTGGAGTTGAAACCAAAGCTAGCCTTTGCTTTTCCTCTTTCCATTACAAAACAATCATTAATTTGCCAGGCAGCTAAAAACATTTAAGTAGAACCAAGCCAACAACGTTCTGAAAATATTTTTATAATGATTTATAGATATTTGTCATTTTATTAAAGTTACTCAGAGTCACTTTTTGTGAAATAGGTGACCTATAAATGTAACTAACAAATAAAACCGTATAAAATAAAGACATATATTTTAATATTTGCTTTCCTGCAAGCATAGGTGCACCTTCACCTATCTCGATGACTCCTTTCATCTAGTCAATATATTTTAAATTGTTTATATCTTTATTTATTTTTTATTTATTTGATTTGCCAATTGTTTACAAGATAATAAGTATAAGTGTATACATAGTTGTGAATACATGAAATGGGTACATATAAGAAAAATAAAAGAAGAATAAGAGAAACAATAGGACAGGGACGGTAGGCACGATGGTGCACTTATGCACGCCCCCTACAGACCTCTTAGGAAAGGGGTGAGGTCAATAGTAGACAGTCTAAGGTTAAAGTTTTTGGGGTTTGGGGAAGAAACTACAGAGTCGGGTAGAGTATTCCAGACATTGACCACTCTATTGCTGAAGTCGTATTTCCTGCAATCAAGTTTGGTGCGGTTAACTTTGAGTTTGTATCTATTGTGTGCTCTTGTGTTGTTATGGTTGAAGCTGAAGTATTCATTGACAGGTAGGACATTGCAATGTATGATTTTATATACCATGCTTAAATCAGACCGAAGACGGCGTAATTCAAGGTTTTCTAGTTCTAGAATTTCAAGTCTGGTGGCATAAGGTATTCTACAACGAGTAGAGGAGTGGAGAACTCTTCTTGTGAAATATTTCTGGACTTTCTCAATTGTGCTAATATCAGATACGTAGTGTGGGTTCCAGACTGATGAACTGTATTCGAGTATTGGTCTAGCAAATGTTTTGTATGCTCTGGTTAGTAGTGTGATATTACCAGAGAAAAAGCTACGTAGGATTAGGTTAACAACTCTTAATGCCTTTTTGGCTATGTAGTTGCAGTGGGCTCTAGCACTTAGATCATTAGAGGTGAGTATTCCAAGGTCCTTTACAGAGCTTGGGTCATCAACAAGATCTTGACTATTCAGCTTGTATTTTATTTTCTGATTTTTTTTGCCAATATGTAAGACAGAGCATTTATTTGTTGAGGTTTGAAGTTGCCATTTGTTTGACCATTCTGATACATAGTCAAGATCTTTTTGTAGGGTAGCAGTATTGTCTGTGGTATTGAACAGCTTTACATCATCAGCGAAAAGAACGCAAATGCTCTTAATATGATCACAGAGGTCATTTATGTAGAGTATGAAGAGAGTTGGTCCTAGAACACTGCCTTGGGGGACACCACTATTGACAGGTACAGAATTTGATAGGACGCTCCCAATTTTGACCATTTGTTGTCTGTTTGCCAGGAATGCTTCTATCCAGTTATTCAGTTGTCCAGAGATACCATAGGATTTTATTTTTAGGAGTAGTTTGTCGTGTACCACTGAATCAAAGGCTTTACAGAAGTCTATGTAGATTGCGTCTATTGCTTTGCCCTGGTCGAGTTGTGTTGTCCATATGTTTTTGCAGTGTAAGAGTTGCAGATTACAGGATAGTTTTTTTCTGAAACCAAATTGTTTATTGGAGAGTAGGTTGTTTGTCTCTAAGTGGAGGATAATGGATTGGTTAATAATTGATTCCATGACTTTACAGGTGACGCAGCATAAGGAGATTGGCCTGTAATTTTCAACTAGGCTTGGGTCTCCCTTTTTGAAGATGGGGATGACTGTGGCTTGTGACCATAGGTTAGGCAAGGAGCTGGTTCTGAAAGATTTTTCAAAGATTATGCTTAGAGGTTCGGCTATGGCTTTTTTAAGAAGTAGGCACATATTCCATCCGGTCCAATAGATAGAGATGGTTTTAGATTGCGTAGTGCTTTTTCAACATTGTCTTCTGTAAAATCGATATGTATTAGATCATTGTTGTTATCTGTGGTACGGCTAGGAAATACTGGGCATGATCCATTGCTGTTTACAAATACTGAGCCGAAGAATGTGTTAAAGATGTTGGCTTTAATGGTGTCATCGTTGCAGTCTTTACCATCAGGTAAATTATAAAATTATTATTATACATCTTCTAAAATTATAATTCATAGAAATTACGGTATAATCACTATTTAATAAATCTTGAACAAGCAACAAACACAAAATTCACATCTTTAGGAACCTTATTGCCAATCGCATAATGTTTGATTTTTGAATACCTGGCATATTTCCTGTAATAATGATAAAATTTCAACAAATATAATATTTTTATAATCCCTTGAAGAAGTGCCCAGAGTCCATAATTTGTGTTCCAGTTCAGGGCTGGGCTTTTTCTGGGCATCGCCAGTTCATCTTATTAAACACTCCAGGGGTTCTAGCACCAAATTAAATATTAAAGGAGATAATAGAGATTTGCAATGCATCCCATGTTGCCTGGTGGCTTTTTTTGTTTGTTTGTTTATTTGTTTTGCCTTTATAAAACAGAACAAAGGAAAGAGAATAACAAAAGGAAAGAAAAAGGAAAGCCAGAGAAAGAAAACAATGCGGTAAAAAAATATATGCATGGAGTGACTTCTTATGTATGAATATAATTTGGGTATAACAATTTCAATAAAGGATGACCATATTTATAGTAACCGTAATCATCTATATGTAATCTACCTGTGGAACCGACTCATTTGTAAGTCAAAGTAGCAACATCAGGTCTTCGATCCACCGAGGAAGAGCAAGGGCCCATAGCTGTCTTTTTCCTGTGTTGAAGGGCCAAAGGAAGGGCCCCCGAGAACCCCTTCCTGTCATGCAGCATATCCAGGGTGGGTACGTAGTTCCAAAGAATGTAGATGTCAAAAATATTAAGTCTGATATCTCAGGAAAATTCATTTATGTAATAACTTTTCCCAAAATTTTAGGTCATTGGCAGAAAACATGAAGTGTTATTCTCATTGCATCTCCCACATGATTCCTTTTTAATCAATGTGATAGAAAATACAAATAAACAAGCCTCTGGAAAAATAACAACAGACCAGTCATTTCACACCTGCACTCCAGCCGATGTCTGGGGGGGAAAGAGCCAAGTTTTGAGAGCCACTTAAGGATGTGTTTGTGTGACACTGTAAAAACTAAAATGAAATTAAGTGCAGTGAAGGCCTTTGAGGAGCCTGGTGGTATCACCTACTTCTCTTAGCAAAGAAGATCTTGCTAGTTGGATCCAACAGTAGATTGGCCTTCACCAGCCAGGAGGGTAAGCAGGTGGCACCTAGCAAACCTCAGTGTCCTGTCCACTCCTTCAGGAAGTACAGGGTCAAACGTACCCCAGGCAATCACTCAAGATCTTGCTTTCATTCAACTGGAAGGACTTGCTAAATTAGAGCCCAATTCCTAGCAAGTCCCAACAACTTTATCTTACCACCACACCTTATTCAGAATACACAATTAAAGACGGAACACTTTGTGCAAAAAAACCCCCCAAATTTGGGTGCAAAACTTCACAGAAACATGAACGGAGGTTTTTATTATACAGAGAGCATGTCAATCACGAAGCAAATAACTTTTCCCAAAGAAAGAGGCCAAGCATCCAGGGGGCAATTAGACATTCAAAGGAGACAGGGCATCGTCATTGTTGAGTCACAACATGGTTCCTATTACAGAATCCGTAGCATAAAATTATAAATAGAAACCTGGCCATCCGGGCCCCTGCACCCACGCTGGGTTCTCCCTCTGGCTGAGCTAAGTGAGAAAGAGATTCTACAAGGCCAAACTAAGTAGACTAATAACAATACAACTCAGGTTTTCAGAGGGGAAAAGCAAAATTGGCTTTAAAAAAAAGAATTACTGGAGAAAGAGAGCGGGGAGAGTTATGAAAGTTTAAGCACCATTTTAAAAAACTTGATCTCTCTCTTAATTATGTTTTGTGGGGTTCTTCTAGTTCAAAACTATTTATGTATACATAATATATACATATTTTAATACCTAGTAATTCTAGAATATCAGATTAAATTGGGGATCAATGGGAAATTAAACAGAAAAGGTTTACGTGCAATTGAGTTATGTTCTAATACAATAATGTAAACTTATGTATGTTCCATTTGCAGGCTGTGCTTCCTTATGAGAAATGAATATAAAATTGCAGATTACTGAAGAAAAGTTAACCCCAAGTTGTGAAAAATGCTCAAGAAACAGTAGCTCCCGAAGTCAACCAGGCACTTCATTCATGACTCCTATGGACCATGCAGGGGAATAAGAAACAAGCAGATGGACAGAGTGACTCCTCCAGCATTGGAAGCCTGCTGGACGACACCGACAGAGAAGTGTGCAGCCTCACTGACCGAGCTTTCAAAAGTCTGTGCGTGGCTGAGCTCCAAACACCTTACACCGATGCAGATCCTGTAGGGCCACCCAACACCTCCCACCAGTTCTCTAGCAAATTCTTTCACGGCCCCTGGAATTATGCCCTCAAGAGAAACACCGACTTCCACAAGCAACTCCCAAAAACGGAGCATGCAACATTCCTACTTTCCAAAGCTTCTAACAACTCCAAAACTCATGAGGATGAAAAGTATTCTATAGTCAACCCAAGCATAAGAAGAAAGCTGGATTTGCCATTGTCCAATCTGCACAACTGTACACATATCTCAAAAGTGTCTTCTTTGATAAAGACCTTTGATAAGGTTGACAATCAGGTCTCCCTACTGATAGCCAGGCAGCCAGCAAACAATAGTTTGACCGAATGTCCATTAATATGTGGAGACAATATGGCCTTTTGGGGTGACAAAAGAATCTTAAACCTCCAAAAGGGGATCTCTGAACTTCCCGACCCGTGTCCAAGCAAAGCAAATCCAAGCGACAAACGCAAAGAACATAGCAAATTGGATCACCTGGTCTGTCGAAGCGTTCCTGCCTCTCAGCCTTCTCAGGCAAAGGTTTCAAATACACCCAAGTTCAGCATCTCGAACAAGATGGTGAAAACCAGAAGTGGGAAAGCGAAAGAAGTTGCCAGAAAAAGTAGCTTTCTCCACAGTGAAAACAGCGCTTTTGAGTCATGGAATGCACACCATAGAAGAATAATTGAAACGGGAGAGATGATGCTCACAGAGGGCAGCCTCGGATACTTCGAGGAAACACCTTTCTTTAAGGTGAAGCCTTGCATTTCTGAGCCGAAAGCAATAGGTGCCTTCGTGCTAGAAGAAAGCTCCTCCGATGGCTCTTTGCCAAAGCCTCTCTCCAAAGCCTCCCTCTCTTCAGTGCCCCTGGCAGAGGTATATCTTCCTTCCCCGGCTGATGCAAAAACTACGGTTGCCCAACAGCTGTTACCCCAGGTCCTTGCACCTGTGTACGAGAGTCCTTCTCCAACCTCCCCGACATCTAGCATGCTTTTCCCACCAAGAGTGTCCCCCTCCGTTCCAGTGTCCAAGGCGCCAATCCCCCCATCACCTTTCCCTCTGCTCTCTTTCCCTCCAGAAGCAACCTTCCACCGCACAGATGCGCAGGGAATTCTGGTGCCACCCATTGCTGAACTAGCAGAGAAAACCACCAAGCCAGAATTTGCACTTAGGGTAGGAAATGGCGGCCCACCACCCTGGAGGAAACAAAAGACTACTCTTAGTAGAATGAAACTGGCAGAAGTCAGAGCAGCCAAAGTGTTAGAAATAAAAGATGCACCTGGGGTCACCCCTTTGGCCGAAACAGCTGCGGCTGAGTCACGAGTGATTTTGTCTGATCCTTCCTTTAGCATGTCAGCCCTCCTGACTCCGGTCCCACCCCTGAAGCCTAAGAATGAAGGGCCATCGGGAAACCGGCTACTGGTGGTGACTCCATTTATACTGGAAGCTGGAGCAACCAAAGAACCCGAGGAGAGGGCCTTTTATTCTCAGAATGATTACAAGTCTAAAGCGCCACGTTTACTATTTAACTTGAAAGACATCCGGAAACGTGTGAAAAGCACTTACAGCCCCTCCCCTCTCCTGAGAGCCCTGGAAGACAAAAACAAGATGAAAGAGCAGCTCCAACTGAACGCAACTGTTATGGCAACCAATGTATTGGATGATAGCCATAAAAAAATACTTGGCGGTACTGATAAAGTTAATATATTTGAACAAATGGGCTACGTTCAGGAAAAGGACAATTTCACCAGTATGAATGAGAATTTTATCAGCGATGAAGTACTGTTGAGCTTGTCTAAGTCGAGGGCAGGTATTTTAAAGTATCAAAATAAGAATCATTTGCAGCAAAGTGATTCTGTATATGCAGAGGACGTGGAGATGATTTCTGTGCATGAACACAATAAAACTCAACCTGCTGCTTCATCCAAACCTCACCTGACAGATGTGGCAGCCGTACACCAAGAGGACGTGCAGGAACATAAATATAAAAAGGTCACTTTGGGTCAAGATGCCGATGAAGCTTCTAAAAATCTATTTCATCCAGCTGAAGAAAACACAAGCAACCCTGAAACTCAGGCCTGCTCCTCAGCTGGAAATGACCCCAAGGACAAAAGAAGCGCCAGTTCTACTGAGCAATCTGTTGTTGTTACCACGGCCGAGCAACCATTTCAGGGGACGCCCCGTTCTCTAATGCAGCTTTTCCAGAAAGCCTGTCTCCAGGAGAGCCAGAGAAGGAAAAATGATGTGGATGGAAGAGAAGAGCAAAGCAGCAAAGAGAAAGCCAAGGAAAAAGATTTGCACGACCACCTTCTTAGCAACGGTGAGTCTGCTGTGGATGAAACCGGCAAGGAGAAGAACGAAAAGGAGGAACTCCCGCAAGAGGAGAAGGAAAACGGCAGCTGGAAAAGCTCAGACAGTGAAGCTGGAAGCAAGCCAGGAGAGCCCCTGACCCCGACTCCATCGAGTGTCTTGAAGCCCACTCTGTTCACCATAAAGGACAACACCTTTAAGTCGCCCCCCGTGACTAAGGCGATCAAGCTGCCTCTGCTCAGGTCCTTGTCCTGTGAGGAAGCCACTCCAAACGCCCAGGAGAACCCCAAGAATGCCGAGGAGGATGGGTTGGGGTCTCTCCAAGAGAGCAGGGGCTCTCAAGAGGCCAGCAAGAGTCGTCCAACAGCAAACCACAGCTTTAGTGAAGGATTGGATAATTTTCCTAGGGTGGCAGATTCTGAGGAAATGGATTGTTTATCAGTGTTTTCAGAGGAAGAATTAAAAAGCCCTGAGAAATTATCTATTTCCAAAGAGAAGGTCAGAATTAGGCAGCTGAGGTCCAGTTCTGCCATTCAGCCAAATCTAGACTTGGAAAGGGAGGAAAGGTCCCCTATAAGAGAAAGGATACATTATAGGAAGAACCGTGTCTTCACCAGACCAAGAGGAGGCCCTTGCGTTAAAAAAATAAGTCCAGAGGGAAAGTCCCCCATTGCAGCAGAGAACCACGCTTCTTCTCCTGTTTCCAGGGATGCCTTTGGATATCCACCATCTCTGTTGAGTGACTCAGCAGGTTCTGCCCTGCAAAGTCCCAGGTCAGATACTGTGGTGCCACCAGCTTCCATGGGTCCATTGCCAGATACAACTGCAAATGTCAACATATCGCAGACTGAAAAAGCAGCAGATTGTCCACTATACAAAGCAATAGGAAGTCTGGACAAACCTTCCAAAACACCCCAACTTGACCCAGAACGAACGAGTCAGCTCCCTGGAGATGCTGAAAGTCCTTTGGGGACAAATGAAAGACTCCAGCTGGTAAGTCAAATGGGAAGGACAACAGCCAAACCCCCAACGGTGCCACCCAAGACGGAAAAGGCATTACGGAGGGCAAAGAAGCTGGCAAGTAGGAGGAAAAAGATGGAAGCGCAACAGAAAAAGCTTCAGGATGAAACTCTAGCCCAGAATGAAGATGCTCCATCCCTGACCCCAGTCCAATCTCTGCAGTCTCTTGTCTGCCCCGGTTCTCCCTTGACTGCCCCAAAATGTGACCTGATAAAGCACCAACCTCCGCTCTCCGTAAGCCCCATGGCCTCTTTGCCGGCCACTCAGCGGAAGCTGCTCCAGGATCCGGATTCAGGGGAGTTCTTTATTGTAGACTTACCTCTTCGGTTAAAGATGTTTTATGACCCAGAAAGCGGTAGACATATCCAAGTGTCAGTTCCTTCCTCCCAAAGGGACTCGTCTCAGACACCCTCTTCAGAGATGTCCTTTTCCCCTTGTGCCTGGGCTCCCAGCTCTCTCCCACCCAGAGTGGCTTCTGTCCCGACCCTCCCGTCCTCCGCTCGGCTTTCTGAAAGGTTCACGAAGGCCCCGGGGTCGCTTTCAGATAAGCCTCTAGGGGCCGCCTGTCTGGGATCTTTTGAGGGTCCGCCCTGCCCAGACTCAGCTCTGCTTGATATTCACAGGCCAAATGTGGATGGGTCCCCCTCAAACTTTGAAAGGGATATGAGCGCCTCTGCTACTACGGAGAACGCTTCGACGGGTTCGGCCGAAGAGTTTGCGGTCGAAGGCCTATTGTGAGAGCCTTTGGGGTTTGCTATTGTTTTAGAAGAATTACTCTGCATACCTGAAAGCCCAAAAGGTTTTCCACTTGCACAGCAATTATAACAAAATAATATCACTTCTCGGCCTTTTTGCTAAGATCAACTGTAGAATAAGAAAACATAGTAATGCGAATTCACTTTTTTGTTTACTCTGAACAATTCTAATCTATTAATGACCTTTCTGTACATTTGATGTACAACACAGAAATACTTCAACTTGACCGCCTGAGGGTTGGGTTGGAGCAACCTGAATTCATACCTCACGACTCAGTTATTCATGATCAAAAACATAATTCTGAGTTCAGACATCAGGTTTTATATGATTTGAAGAGAAACTGGAGTATAACATCAGGTTTTGAAACTGAGTAATTGAATTATATTTGGTTAATATATTTGAAGTGAAATATGTCCACATTTCACATTTCTGTTTTCCATTGCTTGTTATGTTGGCAACACAGTGGTGAAGAAAAACTAGCATGTTTTTTTTAAAATGTGTACATTTGCAAAACTACTAAAAAAAAGGTAAAGGCCAGGCCAGGCCTGGATCTAGCTACCTTCTGTTGCCCTCACTCTTGAGTGGCCAGGGATCAGCCATCCAGGAGGACCCCGGCTGGTCAGCCTCTGCTGGTGAAGCTGGACATGAAGGAAGGGGAGCAGAGGGGGGCTACAGGGAGCCATGGTTCCCTCACTAGCCTTCTGGTGGCCATCGACAAAAATCAGCTGTGAGGTTTCTGGCTGTTTTAAGATAGGAAATTCACAGCTTGTATTCTATCACCTTAAAATAGACTTTATGCCAATAAAACCCACAAATTGTACTATGTCACTTTAATATAGACTTCATGGAAACTCACATACATATATGGGCATGGGAAAATTATAGAACTGCCCATTTTATATCCCTGTCTTGTGAACTGGACCTTAAGTTTTTTCCTCCAAAGAATCCCCTTCTTCCCCAAACCTCTAAAGATTGAGGACCCGTTCGTTTTCTGCCAGATGGAAAGAAGACGGGAGAATATGGATCTCTTCCCTCCTCCTCCTCGCCCTCTGTCCTTGTTTAACTTCTTTATATAGTCAACCAGCTTAAATTTCCCCCAAAGTTGGAGGTAAGATAGCAGACAGGACTGGAGGGCTGAAAGTCCCCATCGAACTTCTACCCCATCCCTGCGTTTGCTCTCCTTCCTTTACCTGGATCAGGAAATCCCCTCCTGCAGTTGGGCTGCAGTGTCCCTTTGGGTGGGTGGGTGGGTGGGGAGTGGGCGGAGCGGGGCAGGTCACGACACTGAGCTCCACATTATAAGGATTCAGAGCGTCCGTTAATCGCTGGCCACATTTCTGGGATGTTTTGCCTTCAAACAACAGAAATGCTGGGTTGAAACAAATAACGGCTTTTCTGGTGTTGGCTGTCACAGTGAAAGTCCCGTTTGTAACTATGCAAGCATTTATTTCCTGTAGGAGATTCCTCAGGTAGAGAAATCAAGATATCCTCAAATGTTATGCCAGTTTACTTATACGCCTAATTGAAATAGTTAGCATTCTCCAAAGTGGTTTCTCGGACTGAAATATGCTTGAATCTTATCAGCCGCATGCTGTCGTTCAAGAGCTTGGGAGTAAGGGAGGATCAACGCTACAAAAGCTGCTGTTTTCCTTCTATTGTTTGAAAGACGAACATCCAGTTGGTCCCCCACGAAGCAAAGCTCTAGATGATTCTTTTGAATCTCTCTTACCTGTAAAAAGCATTAAGTTGTGAGAGCTCCGTGTGTGCACCTGGGTCTTATTTTAAGCCATGTTTTCAGTCACCACCATGCAGAGTTTTAGGAGGGAGGCAGGGCAAAAGGGCACAGCTGGTCTCAAAAAGGCATCGTAGCCTCCGATGGGAGAACGGGGAGCCTGCAGACAGATCAGCCGGGACTTCTCACACACGGAGCCGTGTTGCATTCAGTCGTCCGCCTTTTTTCTCCACTAATCTTGCCTGGTGAGAAACTCTTGGATTTCAAAAGCTTGCAAATTTGATACACTTCAATAAGCCAAATAAAAGTATTGCCTCCATGGAATTTGGATTTTTATTTCTCAGGCCCAATATGGCTACTACTTTTTAAAAATATTATTAAAGCATATTTTATTTTTAAGAGTTTTATCATTTACGGAAATAGGGCAAAATAGACTTTAAACTGAAGGTGCAGAACTGATGCAGGTAATATTTAGGCTGCATCTGGCTGAGGCGGAAGAAGATGGAGACGGTGACCCCATAAGGCAGGATGGGGCGTTCCCACCTCCGCTGCCACCACTATCACTGCGTTTAATTTGTTGGTCTTCCTGAAGTAGCCAGGGGTAGGGGTAAAGGTTTCCCCTGTCCAATTGTGTCAGCTCCAGGGCTCATTTCCATTTTTTCATTGAGGGAACAAGTGTTATCCAAAGACCATTTCCATGGTCACGTGATCAGCTCTATGCCAAAGGCCGGCGGAACACGGTTACCTTCCCACTGAAGTGGTACCTATTTATCTACTCACGTTTGCATGCTTTCACGTTATCTCCCATTATCGGAGTGAAGACAAGCCGGTGCAGAGATTAAGGCTAGAAACCAGCAGAGTGGTGGCTTAAGGGGAAAAACCTACCCCTCTGTCTACCAGTCTTGGTATGCAGTGCCCTATAGCCCATTCTGAGGGGAGGAGTTGAAACCATTTATGTCCAGATTGTAAGGTAAGATCTGTAAGATCTCTTCTCAGCCCTCCTTCTGACCTGTGCAATAAAATATATAGGTCTTCTATGGAAGGCAGGCTTTCCTTTAAATTTCATTTCATTTAAAATTATTAAAAATAATTTTAGTAAATTAGCATATCCTTTGTCAAACCTAGCTAAAAAGCAGTTCAGATAAAGCTATATGATTGCCAATATACATTTGAAATCTTGAAAAAATGTTCCAGTTTTAAATGCATTCCGAAATCTGGGAATATCTTCTCCTTTTGAAACGATCAGGATTAGGAATAACTTTAGGTCCAGGGTAGTCTAGTAACTGAGTTTCAACCTGTTTCAAACCCGTTTTAGTTATTTAATAAAAGTCAGTCTGTTCTAAGTTAGCCAGCGTCTGTGCTATTCTGTACCTTCCCCATATTCCATCCGGTTATGTTATGTTAGAGACTTAAAGAATGTCTCAACTCACCAAGGTGTGTAGCAGAACCAATTAAAGGCAGGGAAACACAGCAAGGTGAACATACGATAGTGCCAGGGGTGGGATTCTACCGGTTCGGACCGGTCTATACAACCGGTTGTTACGATTCTGTGCAATTCGGAGATCCAGCAAATTGTGGCCCTGGCTGGCCCCTCCCATTCCCGCCCAGTCAGTCCTTATTGCACATGCGCAACATCACGCGCATGCCTGACATTGCTGACTGCATTCTCCCCTGCCCAGTCACTCCTGGAGGTTTTCCTCCCCTCCCGACCATCCGCTGTTCCTGTGATCAGCTCTGCCGGGATCCCCCCTTGCTGTTCTACTGCTTCACCCAGGAAGCTTCCCCGAGGCCCAGGAGGCAAAAAAAAAAAAAAAGGAGTGCGGGCGGGTGCCTGCAAAAAAAAGCCACACCCACCCAGTCACATGGCCACTCCCACCTAGCCACGCCCACAGAACCAGTAGTGAAAATATTTGCATCCCATCCCTGGATAGTGCCATTGATAAATCCTTATTATAATCTGAAATTATAATTTAATGTTATACATAAAATAATAAACTAAATTTACCCAGCGCATTAACCCAAAATCTGATCTGCTCAATTTAGTGGGATCTCTGAAACAGGGAAGTTATGGCTTACCGTGTTGTTTAACTCCAGCCAATTGTGATTTGCTCTTTAAACCACGGTTAGCCAAGCTGATGTGAACTGTGCCCTGGTGTGGCATCCCTTCTGGAGGGCAGAGCGGAGGGCCGGAGGGCCTGGGGGGGGGCTGCTGCCTGCTGTCTTTATCTGCAGCCTTACAGGCAGGACCCCCATTGATCCTTGGGCTACAGCCGCATTTAAGAGAGGAAATCTCTGGTGGGAGTAATTCACAGGCAGAAGGAATAACAGGGAAACTGGTTCAGATGACAAAGCAAATCTAACTTAATTAGAAAAGAAAGTTAGGCGTATGGAACCAACAATTAAATCTGTGAATTCCCATCTGTACCTGTTGGGAGCACCGGGTCAAACTGCATGTTGCATGACAGGCTGCCGACTGGAGCCCTCTGGGTGAGGCCTTTGCTCTCTTGCTGCGAGTTCAAGGTCTTGCTCCATCTTCAGGGTGGAGGTGAAAAAGCCCCTCCCGTTGGCAAGCTTGCTCCCCCGCCCACCAGGTCTATTATCCAGCTGCAGGTTGAACATTTAAGTCCTGAGAGCTTCTGACTTCAGGCATTGATTGTATCTAATTCCAGCACCGGCACAGACTGAGTACAGTCATAATACGACTCAAACACTTTTTGAATCCTGGACTTATTAATTTATTAATGAAAAGAGAGAGAGAGAGAGAGAACACTCAGATCATGAAATCAGAAGAAATAAATAAATAGAATTGAGTGCATCATTTGCACATTAAATAAGTCAAATTCCCGTGTCTGATGCTGACAAGCCAAGAGGATTGCGATAGCCGAAACCTTGAACCCAAAGGGTTCCTGTACTACAATCTCACGTCTTCATATTAATAAATTAGTCCTCTTTCTTCTTCAGAAAGCTGAAGCCGGTCGCAGGGCAGACTTTTTGCCAGAAGACGGTTGTTGGGGACGATTGGGTGTGTTCTTAGGCCTTCAGTACAGGTGCAGAGGTTTGGGTATCTCTGCCCGAAAGTACCTGAAAGGCAACCGTTTTTAGCTAGGACCAACCTGATGGCAATTCAACTGATTCCTGTTTTTTGTAATTGTCACACCCCCACAAACATGCAAACATACAAACACGGCTTAGCTTGGTCACAGACAAGATTTCTTCAGTTAATGTTTCTAGGATCCCACAGAGGAAAGATGGAAAATAAATCACTGACGGGGATCTTGGAGAATTGGTGTCAATGATAGCAAACAGCCCAAGACTGGGGGAATCAATTTGAAGCAGGAAATCCACTCAGGCAGAGGGAAGATTTTCCAACTCGCCTTCTTAGATTAATAGTTTGTCAGAACACGGAAACTCAAATACGCCTTGTATCCATTTGCCCTCAGTGTCTCTCCTCTCTTTGCAAAACCTCTCCGTCACAGGCACGCTGCCAAGTTCTGCACGAGGCCCATCAGTTACGTGGTCTCGGTCAGTGGTGTCTTTAGGATATTACATTGGAGCAGCTCTGAAGGACTGTGGCAGACAGCTGTGTCTATGCACGCACGCACTCACTCACTCACTCACACACCCCTACCTATATGAAATCATCCAGGCCAAGGAGACACGGAGAGAAAAACAGACTTACAAATAATAGAGGATTGTCTTTGGAGTCCTTTTTTTCCCCAGAATGTCCTTTTTTTTATTAAAGCAACAGAAAATCCATCATGCGGAGTATTTCCTATTATTATACAGCGAATCTGCCAGGCAGCTTCTCCAGCTACTCCAGGCAGACTTTGTGATGGCCTCCAGTTTTGCACAGTCACTAGAGTGTCGCACCATGAATTATTAAATCAGTGCTTCGTGGTAATACATAATTTCTTATCAATTATTCATGCTAATGTGTGTGTAGTTTACTTAATTGTGTTATTGACGATCAAAAGTAATTTCCTGAAAATCCTCAAGGACAGAAAATTTAATCAGCATAACTACTTTTCAGATGCAATGCTGTTAAGTGTTCTTAATTTGCTCAACAGTTCACTTATTTATGTACCTTTCTGGTGGAAAAATGAGTTTAATCAAACCATTAGAATGAAGAGATAGTATATGTAATGGGCAAATTCACCTGAGTGATCAGTAATTATGTTGCAATGGAAGTGAAATTGCTTCTATCTGGCAAACCCTTTTGATGGCAGAACTTTTGGAAAGAAAGAGGATAAAAACCAAGCATCTCGCGGTGGTGATGGGATGATGGTGGAAAGAGGCCGGGTTCCTGTTCTTCCCGGACGGTTCACGCAGCTTCGTTGTCAGGAAGAGCTGCTCTCGTTGCTCTTCAGATAAATGCACCATGATGGCTGGAGGTGAAGAGGAGCCGGACGCCTGGATGCAGGCTAATGCAGGGACCGGGTGGGAAGCTGTGTTTTCTGCCTCTTCTCTTTGGGGAATCGAAGAGATGAACAGAAAGGTCCACCTGTATCAAGTGCACCGAGAAACAAATAACCCTTTTGTAGTTGGGGGATGGGGGAGGGGGGGAGATAGGTGGCCCCATCCTCTGGAAAAAGACAGCACTGCAGGGTTGTTGGCCATCGTTCTAAAGGAGACAGGTCAGAATGGCGCTTCTGCCTTTGGGCCAGAGAAATGCTCTATGCACATGGTCAGTACATATTTGGTGCATGGGTTGGTACATATTCGGCACTCTTCGGGTCACCAAGCTATTTGAGGAATACGGGTATCCTGTCAGTTGGTAAAACATCTCCATTATTTATAGAGTCTCTTCATCTCTGGTTTATCTATTCAGGGCTACAATTCATTCCACATGTGAAAGATGCCCCCAATAAGACACACTTCTGCTTCTTGTAAACTGCCATGGGGATTAGAAGGGTGCTAACTGTACTTGCGATGGAGAGCTAAGAGGCGAAGCCACCATAAGGGTTGCACTCTGTACATGTTGTACTCTGACAATAAAGGTAGTAATAAAAGTGAGCGCGACACCACCAGATGGTTGCCAGGGCAGAAGAAGAGAAGGCAGCCTTCACATTAATGGACAATTCCTACAAAGAAGGGGCGTGTGTGTGTGTGTGTGTGTGTGTGTGTGTAAGCACAACTGGTTTCAGAAGACATCCAGAGAGGAATTAGGACAAGGCAGGAACTGGATCTGGAAAAACTGCTGCACCACCACAGTGTCTAATCAATTACCATCATAATTACTTCCACCTTTGGTTGGAAGTGATCGTTCCGGTGGCTTTTCTTCCTCCTGCTTGGAAGACAAGGAGGAGGATGTTCTCTTACGCCTCTCGATGTGATCCGGAGGCAAGTCTAGAGATGTTAGTGTGAAATTTACAGTTTGCTGCAGCAAGAGTCAGACTGAATTGAAAAAGGGATTCCTGACATGGGAAGTACACAAAGGGAACAAAGCAATCCCTCTTCATCAAAGAGGGGATCTGAGAACTGATTCATTGGCAAAACAACTTTTGGTTGTAATCCTATAGACGTTTATCTGGAAGGAAACTCCACCGAATTCAGTGAAACTTATTTCTGGAAATACATCTACAGAATTGTACTGCCAATGATCCAAAATTAGATATAATTTACATTCTGGCCTAAGCTGTTTGTTTTTCTAAATGTGCAAACTTAAAAAAGGCCCCTCTACTCATGAAACCTTTCAAAAAGATTACACTATAAATGTAAGGGCTGGGGTCATTACCCAAACGCTCCTTGGCCGGACACTTCCTAGATGCCACCGCTGATGCCCTGGTGGTTCTAATGAAAGCATCTCTGATCCCTCTCATGCAGACTCAGTGCGGTCCCTCCCTCCTGGGCACAGACAGTAATTCAGTATCATCGGTACAATAAGGCTGAGCCTATTAGCAGGTACGTGACCACTGCCCAAGTGCCCGGGTCAATCAGCACCTCCAGGCCTCCTGAACCAGGCTTAGCATGGTCTCATCGCCTCAGGTTCTGCCATCTGAGATGCCAGCAGGTTTTTATGCAGTTTTTCTTAACGAAGGAAGGGGTGCTATGTGTACAGGAGGCGTTGGGAGGCGTCCTTCCATTTTCCACCACAGGGAAGGTCCCCTCATCGAAATCCTCTTTCAACCGAGTTGCTAATGGCAGAAGGAAACCCGAGGGAAGGGAAGCAGAGGGCCAAAACAAGTGTGAGCGCCTGCATCTTGCTAATTTGCAGCAACTGAGTCTTCTCCCAGGTACAGAACAGCCCAAGGAGTTGGACTTCAGTTTGGTTCTGGAGGGCGTGAGGGGTCCCCGTGGAGTGGAAGGCGGGCTCTCAAACGCTCTCCTCGCTCTCCTTGTGCTCCATGGTCACGGGGGGCTTGTTGTCCAAGGCATTCTCGGAGGCCGACTTCGCCCCAGGGGCCGGGCTAGGGCTGCCGGAGGCCAGAAGGTTGGCTGACTGTAGGAGGGCTTCTGAGTGCTCCCGTGCCTTCATGCGCAGGGCTGCCACACTAGCCGTGCGGTTGCTCTGACAGCCGTACGTGGGGAGGAAGGAGAGGCCCATGTGGTCAGGGACGCAGCAGGAGCACAGAGGGCTACCTGGGGGAGAGAAAAAGGTGAACAGACAAAACCACCGAAGGACCACAAGCCGGAGAGAGCCAGAGCGGACTCCACCCGTAGCACTCGTCTCAGCTCTACGAGCCAGAAGCAGCAGCACAACCTGGCCCAGTTCAGAGGCCATTTCAGATAGAGGAGCCCCAGTCTGACAGAAACCGTGGCTCCAGTCGAGTGGGAGATACTTGCAAAGCAGGGCCAGGATCCCCAGCTGCCAAGGACACTTTGGGCCGTTTCCCTTAGACCACGGACTGTCCGGCAGGATCCGTAAGGTCTGCATTACAGCTGCCCTGGGAATTTGCTCCTTTGCCCCCGTGGCCCAGCTACAATCATCAGGCAACACCGGGCAGTAGGGCATTCACACTCAGACCTTTACCTAAAATAAGGCAGGCCTTACTGGCCACGCAATCTGGCTCAACCCGGGGTTTTTCCCCCTTCGTGCTGGATGCAGGGATCTGAAAGCCCACTTGCTCATTGGCTACAGATTAAGACAAGGGAAGCAAGGGGCTAACCTGTCCAGAAACAGTTAGGAAATGTTAAAAGGGGGGAAATGTTAATTTAAAATAAAAAACAACCAGTATTCATAATAAACCTTTCATTCCTGAGTCCAAGATCTCTCCACTGAATTTCATTAGGACAGAAGTAAATAGTAAGAAGTAAGTAAGTTAATGTCTCACCATAAGGAGAAATTTCTGAATGGTGAGAGCAATCAACCAGTGGAACAACTTGCCTCCAGAAGTTAATGGGTGCTTCCAGGGGTAGGATTCAACCGGTGTTACCACTGGTTCGGTGACTTATGTTTTGTGTGCACTGCACACTTCACGTGCGTGTAAAAAGCCTTAAGCTGTGCCACTAGGACAGCTGGAAAGTGCAGCGTGCGGGTGTACAGCATTTGAAAAGCCTCTTTTTTCCTGCTTTTTCAACCTCAGCTCTGCCATACAAAGTAGCTGAAGTTGAAAAAGCAGGAAATAAAGGACAGGTAAGACCCTGGGCGGGCGGGGGGGCCAAACACCAGCAAACACAGAACCGGCTTGGTGTCTGCTGCTCTTCAGAGCTACCAGTTCTATAGAGCCAGGCAGAACCAGTAGCATCCCCCCCCCCCCGGGTGCCCCATCACTGGAGGCTTTCAAACAGAGACTGGGCAGCTCCTGCTCAAGCAGAGGGTGGACTAGAAGACCTCCCAGGTCCCTTCCAACTCTGTTATTCTATGTTCTATGTTCTGAGTTGCTGCTTCAGCTCCCCAACTCTCCAGTTTCTACAGGGGTAGCCAAAGGGCAGGAAGGGGAGTGACTTGCACGAGATCCCTAGATCTCTAGTGATCTGCCACCATGGATCACTAGGGCCCTGGTGGTGCAGAGGTTAGAGTGCAGTTCTGCAGGCTACTTCTGCTGATCACCAGCTGCCAGCAGTTGGGCCGTTCGGGTCTTCCCAGACTCCAGGTTGATTCAGCCTCCTGTCCTTCCGAGGTGGGTAAAATGAGGAGCTAGATTGTTGGGGGGGGGGGGCAAGAGCCTGACTCTGTAAACCATTTGGGGAGCGCTGGAAACCATGGTGAAGCAGCCTATAAGTCTAAAGTGCTATTGCTGTTGCTAACCCCCCCCCCCCCCCCCCGCCAGTGCAGAAGGCCAGAGGGAGAGGATGGCAGTCCAAATGTTCATTTAACGTTTCGTTTGCTCTCTGAATAGAGAAACAGGTGAATTATGCCTCCGACTGGCCTAATGCATGTATTTTACTTTAAAACAACTTACATAAATAAACCATTGGAAAAGGGAGGGCTGACATTTCTATCCCCTGAGGAAGCATTACCACCAGGCACCAACCGCATGAAGATGGTAAATGAATATATATATATATATTTCATTTACCATATACACGGTACCTATAAACACCGCTGTCCCCTGAGATAAGAGGGGCTGTCCTGAAGGCTTCATGGAAGCATCAGCACGTGGCGAGCTGTGGTCTCTTCTAGCAATAACTTCTTCGCTTTGATGTAGACCTGAGGATCCCTTGATAGACATTTGTACCCATTACGGTGGAGCCCATAAATCTTGCTGGGTGAATTTAAAGCCCCTTTGTGGAGGGGGGGGCACGTGAGTTTTAAGGAGGCCTCAGAAAAACATTTCCAGAGTCCCCAAGAGAGAATCCCCAAGACGAGGAGTCTCGTCTGTCACGGACTCTGAGGGACACAAAAGCTTTTGGCTCTCTGGAGAAGAGCAGCAGCTCAGACTCCCCCCCCCCCGGGGGAGGCTCCACGAAGGGAAGGCCAACACGGGTTGTGGCCAATTTCATGCCCAGAGGCCCCTTGGCCTTCAGCCCCCACCTCCCTTTCGGCACTGACCGAGGGGGCCCTTCGGCTGGGGAACAAAGTCAACCTCCAACCTTGGGAAAGGGTCTCAAGCCAAAGGCTTTGGCCTGGTCCCTCGCTCAGATTAGCCCCCGGATAAGATTAAGTCACCCCAAAACACAGGCAACTTCAAAAGAGGCAACTTCTCCTGCAGCTTCACTGCGGGGTGCCGAAAGACCCCCTTCCACAACTTCCGGTCTCGGAAGGGCTGATCCTGGAGCTTTTCAGGGTCTCTTTTCCTGTCCCTCAGGAGCCCCTTGAGTCCCTGTCGGCAGACTAGTCTTGGCTAAATCAAAGGTGAAGCTCATGCAGCCGAGCACTAAATCCAGAGGGAGAAGAACTCTATGGCCCTCTCCCTCCCTCCCTCCCTCCCTCCCTCTCTCTGCTGGGGTGCTTTACGGATAGTTTAGCCTGGGCGTTCCTGCGGATTACAAGGGCGGGGGTGAAGGTCCAGTTTTCTGGGTGTGGCGTCAAGGTATGCGCCGGGAGGGGGGGGCATGGCTGCCCTCCGTCTTGCTTTGAAGGAAGGGGGAAAGCGGCCTTTGGTGCAGCCCAGGGATTCAAAAGTCAAGACGGCGGTCACAACTGTGCAACTGAGGCTCCTGCTCCAGGTACAAAGGGGCGGGGCTTCAATCACCAGGTTGTGGCTGCCATCCTGACCCCAAAGTGCTTTTTCCAAAGGGCAACTGGATTTCCGTGAGGGTTTCCCCCCCCCCCCCTTTGAAAGCATCCTGCTTCTCATCCAAGAAGCGACACACCTGCTAGCTGCAAATCCTCAAGTGTGAAATGGGAAAAGGGCACACGGGCCCCTGGGGCGTCTGAGCGGCCATCACGGAGGAAAATGGGTGCTGGGTCGGTCTGAGTTTGGGAATCAGCCTCCACGGTTCTGTGGCTTCCAAGAAGGAGCATCCTTGAGCTGCCCTCCCGGCCCAGCCCTTGCACTGAGCCATGGCTCGCTCCCCTGGGAGAGCCTGTCGGGGTGGGGGTGGGGGGGGCTGGAGGGCAGCAAAGCAGAAAGTCTCCCCCCCGCCATCTTCAAAACAATGGGGAAGACTCTGGTGGGGGGGCTCAGCCGTGGATCTGTGGGCCTCTGTCCTTTGCCTCCTGCTGGAAAAGAACGGCACATACTGGACAGGGGATTGGCCATTATTTTAATTTCCCACTGTTGATCAGCAAAATCAAGGGTTCTTTTCTATGAGCTAGCCCAGCAAACTTTTGTATTAATGCACAAACACTCTTGGGACTAAATGCTCTTGTAACTGCAGATTTTGTGTCTAGTTGCACATTTAATAAAAAAAAGACCTGTTAATACCGTCCGAGAAAGAGCCTTCTGGAGATTCTGGGGCCTGAGTGGCACAAACCAGATCAACTCAGACAGACAGACTGGATCTTCAGCAATCAGAGTATTTAGGATCTTTTATCTGAATCTTGACTTAAATGACAAACTGGATGCATGAAAAAAAGGAAGTTTAACCGCGGCCAGCCCAAAGGAGACCAGCAAGAACAACAGAATAATTCCTGAGGTCTAGATGCTCTCTGGATGTCCTCTAGGCGTTGAGGCAAAAGGCGAGGAGGGGTTGCTTACCTTCCTCACCTAACCCCCGAAGGTCACGCTCTCTCCCCCCCCCCCATCGTGGGCTGCTTCCTGATGCCTCTGATTGCACCTCTGCTTGGTTCCACTTCCATCAGAGGTAGGTTGGCTAAGGTGGACTTTCTTTTCTTTTCATCAATGCATTTAAATTCTTTAACCGGCTTGTCTAATTCTTTTCCATCTTCATTTTTGCTCTTGCTAGTTCCCGTGAGCCTCCAAATACACCCAATACATACTTTCTGTGGCTTTAGTGGCACTTGATCTGAGCCCACCCCTCAGTTCTGCTCTGTAGGAATATCATCAGGGGCTCTGCGTCCTCACAATGCCGTATGCTAACTTCCATGGTACAGGAGGGGATCCTGGAAAATGGGGAGGGGCTCCTTTCAATGCAGGGGGACGGGAGAACAGGGATGAGAAAAATAGCTACCCAAGGACATCCGTCACTTCCCCAGTCTTCAAAATCTTCTGCTACTGCAACCCTCCACTTGAACTGCCCTGTTTTCCTCCCCCCAAATCCAGCCCATCCATGCGGATGACCCATCTGGACTGCAGCAGCCACCTGTCGCCTGCCCTCTCCTCCCCTGGGCATCGTAACGCGGGAGGGTGCCTCTTGGGTTGGCCTGATGGATAAGATTTCAGCCGCTTTCTCGGCGCTGCTTTTGAGCCCCCTGTAGAGCGGTGCACGAACTGGGACTTCTGTTTACATGCATTTGATACTCTCGAGAGTGGATTTCTGATTGTAAAGCATGTCAATTGATTTGTTGCTTCACTTCAGAAAATTGTTAACATGGGACAAAAAAAAAAAAAGAGAAAATCATTAAGAAAATCAAATTCTACCACATGTTAGGCAAAGCCTAAGCAATGTTTGTATTTCATTTTTAAGTCCAGTGGGTTACTAAAATAATGTAATGAGTGCACCTCAACTGCCCTGAGAAGGTGCTACCACTGTAAGAAAACATGCCCGAAGGAACCCCCACACACAAAAGACGCACCGAGAATAACAGCCTAACTTCGCTTTGTTACTATTGCCTTATAACCGATGGACTCGCGGCTATCAACCCTTTGCCCATCCCGGCCAATTGAGACTTTGTTTGACTAAATGAACAGAAGATGTAAGCACCAGCTTCAGCCACAGCCTTGCCACATGCAGCCTTCCTTGCTACGAATAAGGCAACAAGGCCGTCCGTTGGGTTCTTCTAGCCAACGTGTGCCACAGACACAACCAAAATCCAGTTTTATCCCAAATAGCCTCACCTCGTTCAAAAAACAGGGTGCTAGGACCTCTGACCCAGCATGCCTTTTCCCACACCCCTCCTCCCCAACCGAGAGGTGCCCCTCCTAAGCAGGTAGATCTTCCGTCAAACTTCTCAACGCACCCAGGAACACTGGCAACCAAACGTATTTGCAGGCCCAGCCTCGTAACTGGGCCTTGGTTCACCCGTTCCAAGAATCTGCCATCTCCTATATTCTAAATTACAAATACACAATTAGTTTTCCATTAGGTTAGAGCAAATTCTGCAAAATTGATCTGGAGCACCTACTGTTGCTATATTACATCATGCTTGAAAGGCAGAGCTGGGACATAAATACTTAATGTAATAAATACAGTCTGAAATATTTGATCCACTTGACAGTTTAATTGATCTGCGACAGACAGACTGACAGGAAAAATTAAATTAGTCCTGCCTCATTTCTGCCAAAAGCACATTTTGACTCGAGGTACTTGAATTATAGTTTGGTTCACAATAGATCCCATTTATACCGTTACTACTCAAGGAGGACGGGAGCCGCCCAGGCAGATCAGCTTCGGATTTGGAGAGGCATCTCACGGACACCCCATTTCTCCTTCCTCGGGGTTTGGGGCAGGGATGCAAAACTACAAGACAAGGGAACCCCTTTTCTGGCCCCCCAAAAGGGAAAAATGGGAAGGCTCGGGGGGGGGCCTTCAGGGGGCAAGAGGGGTGCTAAAAGCTTTAGAGGGGCAAGTTTTCTTAAAAGGGGTCTTCGGTGATGATGATTTTGGGATCCCAGCCCCCTCGTGTTTCAAGAACCAAGGGGATTTCTGCACCTCTGGCTTAAAGCCATTTGGGATGAGGTGAGCGACAGGGGCCAGTCCTTCTGGGTCTACAATTTCCACGTGACGCACAAAGAGGCAGGAAGCAAACCGGTTCCCACCTATTTCACTGGGATTCCTAGTTAGCCAAACCCTGCCTTGTTCCCTAAGAGCGAACCGAGACCCAGGTGAGCCAGGCTGCTCGGGCCTCCTTAGGAAACAAAGCAGAATTCTTCAGAGGGAAGCTAAACCAACGGGGACTGTGGAGTCCTTCGGCCCACAACTCTGGAGAAAGACAGGCGAGGACATCGGCAAAAGACACGGGGTTCACTCAGATCCTAGTCGACCAGAATGCCTGTGGGATTGTGAAGTTGAACCCTTGCCCGCACAAACGTGCCAGTGATTGGATGTGCCCCAAACATTTGCAACCACCTCACGTAAAGGAGACCAGGCCCGATTCCTTCCACATACCACAGGGTGTCTCTACTAGGGAGTCAAGAAAACCATTCCCTTCCGGTTAGCCATCTGACACTAGGCACACGGGGCAAAGGCAGAAGGACGTGCCACTCGCTTTACGGCCAAGAGACACCACTGGATACTTAATTCCAAAATCCCCCCCCCCTTCCTTTTCTGATAGTGGCCTAGTTCCATCTCCACACATTGGACCTGGAGGTTTCCTCTGTTCTGGACATCTTCGGAGCTGCTCCCTTCCAGTCAAGAGGACAAATTCAATTTCCCAAATCTGACTTCTCACCCAAGGTTGCCTCTTATTCCACCCAAGTGGGGTATTTTCTGCAGTGCTAAATTAGGCTCAACTCTGCTGCCCCTCCCCCACCCTCCCTCCTTTGGCTCAAGGTCCAGAGTTCCAAGGATCTCACCCACTCTCGGAAATCGGAACCTTCGTCAAAAACTTTTTTTAAAAAAAAAAATTCACCGTTCTATGATCCCTGGCTTTCTTGTTTCGTCTCCACCAATGGCCAGCACCGAAGATGAAATGAAATGCAGTCAGGTTTTAAAGCCACTTGGGATATTACCGGGAGAATTAAAACTGCAAAATGACAGCATATTCAATCAAACCCTTCCTGAATCTGTAGGTTTGGCCCTGAAGCCATGGCTAAACCTACAGCTCCTAAAGTATCATCAATATGGAAACATGTTTTAGTTGTGTCAAAACCTTTTATAAAATTCATTATTATTACAATTATTTCTCTTTTAAAACTTTGAAATAAGGAAGTGAAATATTCCATACAAGTAAATTAGGGCAATATGTTTTTAAAACATGAAGCATATTATGAGACTAACTCAACTAAAGCCTCCATGTCTACTGGACTTCTCAGAGAAGGTCTGAAACGTACCATTTTATAGGAGGACATTAGGGATGAGGGAATACTTAAACATACAATATCAGTTTGTTCAATTAATATTAATTAATTTCAATTCAATTATTTTTTTGGTTTGATATTCATAAACATGTTTTTTGTGTTGCAAAGATCTGTGTATGTGTTTTTGAATTACGTACTGAAAATCTGGAATGCATCATTGTATGAAGAATGAATATCAAGCAAGGAGGTAGCAAAGAAGGTAATTAGTCAAAGGTAGAAAGGATTTTAAAACCTTCAATCTGGGTTTACAGAACGAAGAAGCTGCACAGCGGACAATCAGCGAAGAACATTTAGTATATCAAGATTTGTAACACATTCTTTTTAAAAGTGGCTGAATGTTTTTTGCATTTTTCTTTCTTTTTCTTTTGCATCAAAAGAATAAATAAGGCAAAGAAGTTAAAAAACAAAAAGAGGGTAATTGCCAAATATACAAAATTTACCAAGTTAAAGAAATGAAGGTCAATATATAGGACTGGAAAGTATTGGACCAAAATGTATTTGATTATTTACTTAATTAAATACATGCATGTAAATAAAGGTATTCAATGTTTCATTAAAATTTAATTTTGTATTACAAATTTTATATTATAAATTTGATATAACATGTGTAAGTCAGCTGATTTGAATGAAATTTTCCTGCCTGCGCTGAGCCAAGAGCTGCACAGCTGTTCAAACAGCTGGGTTGAAACAGGATGCTCGAAATCGAAGCAGCCACATGCTGGCTTAAGCGTGATGTAGGAAACCATCTTGTGGCTTACTATTTTTTATCATTTGCCTCCGTCTACGGCAGGATCAGCTAGCCAGGATAATTGACGTTCTCTGGCAAAACAAACAGATGAGCCACCACACTTCACTCTTTCTTTAAGCTGACCCCACTCCCCCTTCGCCTCCATCTCTGTCCTTTCCGTGGGACCCCTGAACGCGCACAAAACGGACCAAGACTGATGCAAAGGAACAGCCCTGGCTGGAGAAAAGGGATCTGTCTCCATAGCGATCAAAAATATAACCAAGACCTAAAGATGGCTTTGAACCAACTGGTGCGGAATTTGAATGAAAAGCACCTGGAACGCCTACAAGTTCACGAAACAACTCCCAGCATTAAATATTTGCTTTCTCTGAGGGCATAAATTTGCCTTCAAGGAGGCGTCAGCAGGAAGGCGATAAAAACTCTGCCCAGAAGAAAAGGCCCTGCCTGGTTTTGCCTGCCCAAAATCCCTCGGAGGCCCTCCGGATGTTCCTGCCTGAAAAGAGCCAGATGAGTTGACAAATTCTATTAATGGGGGGGGGGGGTAATTTAGAGCCCCCCCCCGGTCTTGTCCTCCTCCTCCTCCTCCTCCTCCTCAGAAGGACCGCGATGGAGCGTCCAGCCTCCCTCCTGCAATCCCAGCAGCTCCCAAGCCCTGAATGGCCCTGATCGATCCCCGCGGCTGCTTTGATGTATAATGCAAAAGCTACTTTCCCATCAATGGCGGAGGGGGAAGAGGAGGAGGAGGAGGAGGAGGCGGCTCTGTCTGGGCAGGAGCAGCCACGCAAAAGAGAGGGAGCAGCTGCGGGGGGGGGGGGGGGTGTGTGTGGGGGAGAGGCCGGTGCAAGTCATGCCCTGAGCAAGGAATTCTGTTGCTCTGCCCTCCAATTCGCTCCAGAGCGAGAGACACTCTGAGAGCTGAGAAGCCGAAGGTTCCTGTTGGCCTCCACTAATGGTTTGGCCACTCATGAATGGCCCCCGTCCATTAAGGAAGTGGGCCGAGCCCTGGCTTTTAAGCTGCGCGTTTATCCTGGCCAGCCCACGTCTCCACCCAGAGCATAAATAAAGCAGGGGATGTGAGGCAAAGTTCCTCAGGCCCAGCGACCTCCAGGCGCATGGCGTTGGAGCCACTTGGCCGGGAACTCTGGGATTCGAAGTCCACATGTGGCTGAAGCTGAGCCACGTCCGATGTGAAGGATTTTCCCTTGAAGCTGCAACAGCAAGCCTGCTTGGCAGAAGGTGGACGTGGCTCCGGCCCCTTGTGAGGAAAAGGCAAAGCTTTGGCTCGGCACGTCCATGCCGCCCTCCTTCCGGGCCGCCAGTTCCTCCCCAGGGAAAGCGACGTCACGTAAGGGGAGCACAGGAATGTCGACCGCTAAAAGACGAGGGGGTGAAAAGGGGCACCGCTTTGCTTGCTGACCCCCCAGGACCCTTCGCTGTGCCTTCCATGCTTTTTAACCCTTCCACAAGGTGTAGGCACTGGCACACTTTTCTCGTCCTTTCCCTTCCTATGTGCCTCTTGCAATTCCTTCCCAATTCACGCTTCCTACAGGATCAAAGCCGTTCACGCTGGGCCCTGGCTTCTGCCTCTCCCTGGCATGCCTTCTGCCCTTTTGCAACAGAGAAAAAGGAACACACACACACACACACACACACACGCAGACAAATCTTTGTGTAGTCACGCTTGCCATATTGATTTTGTTGACTGCCCCGCCCCCCAGTCCTCGCAGGCCCCTGAAATGGTGGCCCTGGACTGCCTCCTCGGCTGGTCTCAGAAGCTAAGCAGGGTCAGGCTAGTCCCAGCTTGGAAGAGAAAGCCGAACTGGGCGAGGTCACCAAGGGAGGAGGAGGAGGAGGAGGAGGAGGAGGGCATCTCATCTCCTCCAAGGGGAAACCCCCTTTCAGTAAAGCAGGTGGCTAAGTAAGTGAAGGATTGCAGCCTTAGTGCCCGGTCATTCCCTCTTCACGTTGCTCTGTCCTGTAGGGAGGGAAGTCCCATGGGCCCCTGCCTAGAACAGCAGCAGATGGTGAAGGGATTAAGCAGGACCACCCCCTCCCCCCCTCGCTCCCAACTGCCCAGAGAAGCGGAGCTTTTACAACAAGGCGGAATACGCTCTTCCTGGACAGGTAGGAACTGGAGGCTTCAGGAGCTCTTCCCCTGAAGGCCTCTCTTCCGGAGCCTCCTGGGTCTTGGGCCGTCCCTTGGAAGCCCAAGGCCGGAGTCAGGGGAGCATTAGGCTCAGTCCAGCTCTTTGGAACCCCTGGGGGGGGGGATGCCCACATTAGCTCGGTCCTGGCCTGGAAACTCATCTAATTGCAAGTTCAGGTTGCCTTCAAAAAAAGGGCCCATCGTTTTTTGCCCTGCTGGGATCCCTGCAATGGACCCTTGTCGATGATAGTTATGGGACTATCCCAGCCTGGCTCTGCTTCTCAGCATTAATCTACCGCTCGGCTAAAAAAAAGAGAAGGACATTCTCGACTACAAATATTAAAATAAATCTTTGGGAAAATATAACCCTCTTCCACATTACTTCCATCAGTTCCAAATAAGCGTTTCTACCACCATAAATGATATGTCTGCTATCCTGACCTCTGCCTGTAAAAGAGACAACCGACCTTCAGTTCCCACAAAGGAATTCCTTGTTGGAAAGGAAAACAAAGGGAGGCCGACTCCTGAAGTCAACCCACTTCTAAAACTCTGAGTATTCGACGTTTGAACAAGGCTCCAGCTTCTCATCGGCCCCCCCTGTGCAGGCTTCCGCCTCCCCCCCCCCCCCCGTGACCATGGGGGTGCAGGACCCTGAGTGCTCCCTAAGGTTGCCCTGGCTAAACATCACTCAGGCTCCGTACCAGGTAATTGCAAATATATCTGCAACTCTGCAGCCTCATTTTATCTATATTTACATTTTAAAAATACCAGCTTGGTTCAATATGCATCAGCCTTGGGAAAGTTTGGCTAAAAGTGCAGTCCGAACCCCTCTCCCCGTTCTTTCTTAATTCCAGTGCCTGCATGACAACACTGGGCAACAACCATCCTACAAGACCACACTGGCGCGCACCTGCCGGCGTCCAATGCTGCATTCCCTGCCTCTCTGCCACAGTGCAGTGTGCCACTTAAAGGTGGATGCTGCCACGGGGCCCACACCTCACAGTGGGGATATAATGCTGGGACTCACTTGTGGCTATAAAATGATATGTTGAAATAGCCTAGCCTGTTCTACTTTTCTCTCGATTTATCTATCCAGGGAAAAAAGGCAGATACTGCAGCTAGAAGCAGCAGGAACTCCTCCTATTGCTGGCCTCGATCGTTCAGCTGCTCTCTAAATCCCGGGATAAATCTTTACTTATTTATTTTATTTATTTATTTTTGTCAATTGCTTCCAAGATAATAATAGGTATAAGTAAAAACATAGTTATGAATACATGGATACGTATAAGAAAAGAAACAAAAGAAACAATAGGACAGGGACGGCAGGCACGTTAGTGCGCTTATGCACGCCCCCTACAGGCCTCTTAGGAAAGGGGGGAGGTCAATAGTGGACAGTCTAAGAGGTTAAAGTTTGGGGGGTTTGGCCATAAAGTCTATTGATGGCCAGAGGCAGCCAGCAGAACTAACGAGAGAGTCACAGACCTGGAGCTCAGTGCTTGGACTCCGATGCCCAGAGAGCACTAAACCCAGACTGGATGCCAGAGACAGAATTTCCTGGACAAAGTTCTCTACTCTCATCCTTGAAGTCCATTTGAATCACACCATCCTCTGAATCAGGATGACTCCGTCCAGGTGTGCCTGTCCTGCCCCCGAGGCCCCCGGATCAGGCCAACCTCAATGGATTCAGCCACCCATCCAACTTGATCGGACGGGTTGACTCCGTTTGCCATTTCAGTTCAGGTATTCAAACTGAAAGCAGGTCTCTGCCTCAGAATCTCTCTGCCTGCAGGGCTGCGTTGCCTAAACTCAAGCAAACCCTCTCGTTTCACAATGGGGGACCAAGCCCACCAGGGACTGTAACGCAAACCTGGCTGATGGGACTTTGGCAATGCCTTTAATCTAACCTTTAACTAACACACTGAGGGTTATCAATGGTGGAACCGTTCGTGTCGCATCTTGCTATAGGAAGCATGGATACCTGAAGTGGGCTGTTCCCAAGGCTCTGATCTGCATCTATCACCTGTGCAAAGGATCATACGAGCAAATGAGGCAAGCCAGGAAATCCAGAACTCCCGAGCCGTCCGTAAGGAAGGATCCAAAGAAGTTAAACGGGCAACCCGACAACGAAAAAGGGTGCATGAAAAAGCCGGCCTGGCTCCAGTCCTTCAGTCACGGCCTGAAGAGGCCCTGCAAACCTCTGTCTTTATGGCAGACATACAGCGGACGGCCTCAGGCCCAGAAAAGGGCCCATGGCATCCCGCTGAGATAAGGGGAGGGGCATCCCCAGGGCAAACGCCCCTGTGGGAGGCCCTGGGAGCCGGAGGGGCTTCGACGGAGGGCAGCTTTCAGCCCCCCTCACCCCACCCAGCAGGACAAGCCCTTCCAGCTCCATTAAAGTCCATCAAGAAGGTTGCTAAGCTGGCATCAATAGGGAGGAGGGGGAACCCCGAGACTCTGAGTTTTTTTCACAAAAAGGGGTGTTCCTGCTACTTTTGGAACCCGAAGGCCAATCTACCCCCTCAGCCGAACAAAAGGAAAAGCTCTCCAGATGAAAAGGAGCTGGAAGCTCCCTTCCGCCCCACTTCACAAGGCAACTGCCCAGGCTCCCCCCCCCCGCACTGCATTTTCCCTGGAGGCTCCGGCCTCCCTCTGGCCTCTCCTGCCCGGGCTGGGTGGGGGCCACAGTCCCTGCTCGACATTGCTGGCACGGAGAAGCTCCACCTCTTCACCCACAAAGGACATTTTCCTTCATTCCACAAATGGTGACATTTCCTTGAAACATCCGAATGGGAGGAAACCTTTTTCCTACTACAAGTCATCCCCCTTTCCCCCCCCCCCAGTCCCAGTACCTTCCCTTTCACGTGCTCTCCATTTTGTTTTCCTTTTTTTACTCTGCTGCTCCGTAGTTCTTTCTATTTTGTCACTTTCTTTTGCTCCCAACCCCTCCTCTCCACCGGGGACAAAACAACGAAAGGCTGGGGGTCGGCTGGGCCTTCCCCAACTGTCTGACACTTAAAAACCACCTGAAGCCACTCAAAAAATATGCAGAGGTTATGGGGGACTGAGGACTTTTGGACGCATCTGCCACGCAGGCCTGCCAGGGGAAAAGGCGAGGAGGATTCGGGTCAATTCCCAGGTGGGAATAAAGTTCCGGGGGGGGGGGAATACCTTAGAGCCCCTGCCCATGTTAAGTGGTGGGAACCTCCATTCCCAGCATTCCCCAGCCAGCACACACCTTTTCTGGAAGTGGAAGTCCCCACACCTGAAGGTTACCAGGGGTGAGGAAAGGGGCCGCTTTAGAGGACTGGCAAAAAGGTGGTTTTTTTCAAAGAGTTTGAAGAGAAGCAAAAAAGAAGCAGGGAAAAGATGCCCCACAGAAACAGGGGCCAGGAGGGCCACGTTCGTCCCACCGCAGGGCAAACCCAACGTTTGAGTGAACCAAAGCTTCTCTTGAGGGCTCTGGCCCCTCCTCTTCCTTCCGCACCTTCAGCTGTGCCCAAAGGGAGGGCAGCTGGCACAGGGAGACTAGCTCTGCCGGAGAACTTTCGTCAACAAAATACCTTTTTGATACGCAGGAACTTTGCCTCTGGACAGAATTTGTCCGGAACGGTATTGGGGGGGGGGGAGCCTACACCCCAGGGCCCTTTCCAACTCTGTTACTCTAAGGTAAAACCCGAATCCCCAGGCGTGAGTGGCCCGGTCAGTCATTTCAATTCAGCACCGATATTTGTCCTTTCCCGTTCCCCCCCCCCCTTTGAACCTAAGGCCTTTTGAGGCCTAAGAGTTCTCAGCCCCAGTGGGGCCGGTGAACAGTCCTCCCAAGACTTCACGGGGTTTCTCCTTTTCAGCTCCGGGTTTAACCGGTTGCATCTCCAATCAGGCCTCTGTTTCCAAGAACCCATTTCTCTGTAGGCACTTAGCCAAATATAGTAACAGCATGAATGTTGACTCAGAAGGAATAGTTCCATCGATTTTAATTGTATCTTCTCCCAAGTAATATTGCATCTTAAAAAATTAATAAAATTTAATTTCATTTAGAGTTGGGTCCCAAACATACAATAATAAAACTGAACATTTAACCATGAAGTCAGAACGTGATGTTCAAAAACACCAGCTCTGCCAAGAAAGCCCAGCCAACTCCGTGGCACTCGACGGGCAAACTCCGGCTGCGCCTGACGTCTCTTACCTTTGAGGGACGCTACTTGGGACAAGGCTTGGGCATAGGTCGCTGTATTGAGGAGGGTCCCTGGTAGACAGGAAGGGAAGAAGGATCCAGAAGGACCAACGGCTCTGCTGAGGCTGTAGTGGGGCAGGGGAGAGGGAAGAGGACAAGCAAGCAGTTCAAGAACGGATCAATTCACCCTCATCTCAGCGTTTCCCACCCGCCTTCAGGGACATCCGGAGCCTGGCAAGGGCTGCCTGCCCCGGACCAAGGTTGACCGTCACACCACTATGAGCCCCCTTTTCTAACGCAGCCACCGGCCAGTCTGGGTTGGAATATGTCGTTCCAAGGTGCTGGGGTTGACCTTTCAATGCGCCACGGCCCAGAACCCGAGTGCCTCCATTAGGCCCCCCCTTGGGCTTTACAGCCAACCATTCAGTTCTTCTCCGGGCCCCATTACTTCAGACAGGCAGGTCCTCGGCTTCAAGAGCAGAACTTTCAGGCAAGCTTCTTTCAAAGCCAAAGGGTAATTTACCAATCCCATTAAGCTTCTGGAAGATGATCTGCTAATTCCTCTCCCTTCGATTGCCTGTTGCTATTATTCTAGTGCTTAATTTTTCCAGCCTATTTATATTTTTGCAGAGGGATCTACTAAGAGGCTCCCTCTTTCTCTAGAGTGTGGGATGTGGACTGATGGGTTGAATTTACAGGAGGGCAGATTCCCGTCCTGAAATGTCCCGAAGAGCAGTTTCACTGCAGCACGGAAGAGCTAGAGAGGCATCTCCAAACTTGGCAACTTTAAACTTGTGGACTTCAACTCCCAGAATTCCCCGGTCAGCATTGTTCTGCGTCAACTCTGAAAGATGGAATTGTCTCTTTCATTCTGATCTCTTTTAGGTTATTAATTGTGAAAACCACAGCTTTTATGTTAGGACAACTACATGAGGCGTTGTGGCAGCTGCTTCTCTTGGCATCCATGTACTTTATGCGCAGTTGGCATCTTCCCATGGGGCAGAAAGTGTCCGCCCCATTTGTCCCCTTGGTGAGCCAGGTAGAAAAAGCCCACCAGATACGGAAAAGGCAGCAAACGCTGCCAGACAGAGAGAGAGAGAGGTGGGCACAGGCACTGCACAAAAGTTGAGACGGAAGTTGTGAGAAGCCCAGGTGAGGAGGGGCAGAAGCATCTGACTTAAGAAGGGGGGTTGGCAAGGAAAGTAAGGAAGCACCTGGCTGTTGTCAGGAGGTGAGCAACCGCAAGGCCAACAAGATTCAATTCAACTTTAAAAGAGGAGGAGGAGGAGGTTGCCGAGGGCTGGTCCTGCCTCCCCCTTTCCACCCATGAAGGAACACGGGAAGGCTGAGAAAGTACGACCAGCCTCCTCGATTTCTCCCCTCTGGGCATCCGCAAAGGATTCCAACACAAAGGGGCCGGCTGCCTTCTAGGAAGGCCAGCCGAGAGCCCACCCCAGGGGCTTGGAGCAAAGGCTCCTCCTGAGCACCCCCTCCACCCCACTTCTCCTTCCCTTTCTATCTAGGCCTCTCTTGGCATCCCTGCCTGCCTGCCCTTCTTCCCCCCTCTTGCCCCACAGAGAAGCAGGGAGGCTCTTTTCCGCTTCTTCTCTGTTCCCAGGAGCCAAGAGTTCCCAGGAGTTCCCTCTCCTCACGACTGTTTCCTACTTCGCCTGACCTTGTGTTGGAGCCACCTGGACATCTTCTTCTCTGTTTTAGGACAGGACTGTCCTACACGCCACCAATTCATTCGCCTCAGTTGGTGCCTCTGTGAGGTTTGGTTTGATGTTTGGGACGGAGGAAGACTCGGAGCCCCTTGGACAGCCCCCCCCCCCCCCCCCCGGCTCTCCTTTCCCCCCCCCCCCCCATGCCTGTGGTTCCTCCAGCGCTCAGCGGAGGAACCGGAAGCCAAAGCTTACTCACCTCTGCTGAACCTCCAGGTTCTCCTTCTTATTCCTAGGTTGATCCACGGGGGAGGGGGAGCTCAAATTTCTTCCGGGGGGTGTCACTTCTGTCCCGGCCTCCTTAGAGCCTTCTTGGTCAGAAGAGCCTCTCTCCGTTTTCCTCCATTTAGCTCTTCTGTTCTGGAACCAGACCTGAATCAGGTTGGGGAGAAGCACTGAGGATCCTTGTGGGAAACATTGAAAAAAAGCCCCTATAGGTGGACTTTTCTTCCTCTGACAATCTCCTAAGAAGGCGGAGCTTCTAGGAAAAGAACACCTTCACCTGCCCTAATCGTCTTCAAGAAATAGGAGAGAACCAACCGCATATATGCAAATGCCTGTGAGTATGTATCTACATATGCATCGATGCAATTGTAAGACCACCACGACCGCAAAATCATTTAAAATGTCTGCAAAAAGCAGGCTTAAATGTAGTTTGAATCCCTTGCACCCTGTCCATGCTGCTAAAAGGACCAGTCCTGCAAATCGGCGTGTGATTATTTTAAACGGAGAGTTTGGCTTAATTTGGTTGTGCTTTTATTGCGTTTATTAGTGGCAATTGGGCTTTCTTAGTTATGGGCCGAGGAAACCCACCATTTAAAAGATGATTACAGTGTGCTGAGTATCATTGTTCTTATTATCACTCCATTTTTATTTAGCCTGCTTTTAATTGCACGTATCAGCAAAGGCTGAATAATGATTTTATCTGCATTCCAAATTTAGGAGTTAAATGCAAAGCCAATTGCAGAGACTTCCTTGTGCCTTAATTGAATGAAGGTCACAGCTATAACAACATTTAATTGAGCTATTTTTCATTATCATATTTTAATGACTTTGCAATGACAGTTTGCCGGCTTCTGAAGAAAGGCCTGATGAAGTCGTTTATTTTCGTATTTAGTTTTTGTTTGACAACATCATCTTCGATTAAGGCAGGGTCTTTCAGCGCATTAATCCTGTTTGAATGAGGAGAGGGCAGGAGTGTAAACAGAGCGGCTGCTGCTTCTTCTCCGGGTGTCCCAGCATGAAAGCAGGCCGGGCCTCCATTGTCTGCCCGCATAAGACTCGGCAACCGGGCTAAACGCTATAATTGTCACCACCCCTATCTCGCCCTTGCACCTTTCAGGGAGAAGTTATGATCTTCCGAATGCTCCGTAATTGTCCCATTTATCTCAATTTGCAGCACAGTCTTTAGGCACCAATTGCTAAAATGGTGGGAGGGAAAACTTCAAACTGACATAGCTCCCATGTACTGGCAAAAGGGAGATTTCAACGTCCAAATAATAATAATAATAATAATCAGTTTAATTCCCCTGCACATGACCAGTGATTCATGTTCAGATTTAATAATCATGGTTGCGTAATCTGATTATGGAAGAAATAATTTGTTTACAATCCCCAATTTACTGCAGTGAATTCCATTATCTCTCCTCAGCCGTTGGGTTTTAAGAGAGACTAACATGGCCCAGGGGAAGGGGAGGCATGGTATTATATTTCCTACAATTAGATCTTTGCATAATCTTAACCCCAAGCACCTACATAAAAAGAAGACAGAAACAGCAGGCAGGGAAAGCCCCATAAATAACATATGTGGGCATTAGGAGGGAAAAAAAACCTTGGCTCTTGCTAAATAAGAGGCGGGTGAGCGCATGCGCACATGCAGATGTGGAGCTATTCAGCACCTGGTTCCCTCTTCCGAGGGGCCCCGCGTGCGCCCGGGGGGGGGGGAGAGAGAGAGAGAGAGAGAGAGAGAGAGAGAGGAGCCCAGGGGCCTCTTCAACTCCCTGGCCAGAGAGGAGAAGCCAAGGCACACCTTCCAGCTGCGGAAAAGGGAAAAGGGAAGCTGGTTCTCCGGGGGGGGGGGGGGCTGAGGGGGCTCCTTCACGCCCCAGCAGGCCGGTTAAAGGCAACTTTAGGCGCCTTAGGTGGCCCTAAGAAACCTGCCCGCTTCTCCTGCCACCTTCTTGCTGTTGGCTGCAGCTCCCTCCGCTGGTTTCCCTGAAGGGAGAACCATGCTGGGTACCCAGAGGCACCTGTGGGCTTCGTCCCTAGGAAGACACTGCTCCCCCCCCCACCTGCATGCATGAAACCATCACCTGCCCCCACCCCGCCTTGCTTGGCAGACCCTTGGAAAGACACTGGGGGGGGGCGCTTCTGTCCAGCCAGGTTTTCTGGGGGCGGGGGGCAGTCAGGAACCCACTTTTCCTCACAGGGCTTCCAGGGAAGGCAGCACACAAGCCCAGCCCCTGCGTGTGGCCCCAGGGCATCGCCAGGCTTTGCCCGCCCACGGAGGGCTCTGCAGAGGTGGGAGCCTTCGGAGAAGGCGGCCAGGGCAGGTATGAATGGGAGCGGCTTCTGCCTGCATCCAGGAGAGAAACAGCAGCTCCCCATCCAAGGGGGAGCCAGGCGGAGTTCGACCAGCTGCTTTCTGACCACATTTGGCTAAAGGTGGATCCATTGGAGCCCCTTTCCTGCCTTCTGACATCCAGAGAGGAGGAAAAGCAGGGAAACTCCGGGCAGGATTAAGAGAGAAACAGCACCGTTTTCTGGGTATGGGGGGAAAAAAAAGACCCCAAGGGAAGCCGAGGAGCCCCGGTGGGCCAGTGGAGCGGAGGGAGGGGACCGAAAGCTTCTTCCAGGCCGAGCGAAGCCAGAGAGCCTCAAGCCTCACGCGGCAAGAAACGCACCCGGAGCGGCTCCGGAGGGAAAGGCCTTCTCGGTCCCCGTTTCCTCCAGCTCAGGCCAAGGGCTGGTTCCCCCCCTTCGGTCACCCTCCCCGGAGAGCAGCTCAGGGGAGGGCCGGGGGGGCCCCCCCCCCCCCCCCCCCCCCCAGGCCGGGCAACGGCCGGGCGCTGAGGTAATTTAGTGCCTGAGAGACACGGACAAATTAGTGTCGAACATTATCTCTGCTTAATTATGAATGACCGATTAATCAACCTAATCTAATATTCCACATTATGTTGATGTTATTAAAGTGCATCGTGAAAATGACAGATCGGCTTCATTTCTTTTCTGCGGCCAAATGTGCCCGCGGATCCCCGCGCAGGCGGAGGCCGGGGCGCCGGTACCTGCACGCGGGCCTCGGTCAGGTTGATCTTCATGGCCAGCTCCTCGCGCGTGAAGACGTCCGGGTAGTGGGTCTGGGCGAAGACCGCCTCCAGCGCCTCCAGCTGCGGGGAGACAAGCAGCGCCGTCGGGCGGGGCTCCCGGGCGCCCCCCGACCCCCCCGGGCCCCGCGGGGAAGGACGGAGCGGGCCGGTACCTGCTGGAGCGTGAAGGTGGTCCGGTTCCGACGCTGCTTCCGCCGGAGGAAGCCGTCCTCGAAGTCCGCCGTGGAGGGCCCGCCGAAGGCCGTGGCACCTGGGCCGGGAGAAAGGCCGCTCAGAGGGAGGCGGGCGCCAGGCGCCTGCTCGCAGCAGCCCCGAGGGGGACCCAGGAGGCCTCCGACCCGGCAGGGAAGCCTCGCCTTTCGCCGCCGAGCTCCCGCGGACGGAGACGGAGCCCGAAAGAGGCGGCGGCGGCGAGCGAAGCTCCGGCCGCTCCTTCGGGCGAGGCGCGCTTGGCGCCCTTGGGAAGGGCCGGGCCAGGCAAGCGAGCTCGGCCGGGAAGGAAGCCGCAGCTCCGCGATTCCTTGCCGGGAGGCTCCGGCCCCGAGGGGGGCGGGCGGTCCTCGGCCAAAGGAGCCCCCTCCCCCGGCAGAGCCTGGGCGCTGGAGTCGGGTGGGGAGCGGCCCGAGGGAAGCCCCGGAAGGCCCGTCCAGGCCAGCGCAGGCCGAGGGGCTCCGGCCGCAGGGGAGCCGGCCTCTGGGCCGAGTTGCGAGGAAAGGCCCCGGGGGAGACCTGGAGATGCCCTGCGGGCCCTTCCGCGCCGCCCTTCGGCCTCGGTCGCCGCTTCCCGCGGGTTTCCTTCCCTTCCCCGTTACGCCCCTGCGAACCGGGTTTCTTCAGCCTCTTCCAGGGGACCCGACGGCCTTTCGGCCCCTCAGGCCAGGCAGCGGCCGCAGGAGCGGCGGGATTCTCGGGCTGCAACGGGGGAGGCGGGAGGCTGAGCTGCCCGGGAGGAGCGGCTGGGCTGGGCCCCAACGGAGGAAACCGCCCGCCTAGCTCCAGCCTCTGCGCCGCCTTCTGCCCGCGGGGCTCGCCGTGCCCCTCCCGGGCGAAACTTCTCCACCGACGCGGACGCCTCTCCGGAGACGGAGCGCTGCACCCCGGCGCCGCTTGCCTGCCCGGCCCTTCCCGGAGCCCCCGACGGCCTTTCCGACGGCGAGCCTTGGAGGAGCGGGCGCTGGGAGGGGGGTGCCTGGCCCCGGTGGCCCCGCCGCCCTGCTCTCCCTCCCCCGCCAGGCCTGGTGATTGGAAGCGTTGGCCAGCCTGCCCCAGGCCGCCTCCCGCTGCCGCCGCCGCCGCCGCCACGAGAAGGGCGGCGGGGCCGGCCTTTGTGCCGCGGGAAGCCCCCTGCCCTCCTCGGGCTCTTCCCCGCCTGGCCCAGAGGGGCAGATTGAGGGCGCCCCCGGCCAGCCCGCCCAGCGCCAAGGCCAACGCCAACGCCGCCTCCCCATTACAGGCGAAGCGGGAGCATCTGGGCGGCAGGAGGCGGCCGCAGCCTCCGGGCTTGGCCTCCCAAGCGCCCGCGCGCGGCTCTCCGACTGCGGCGGAAGCAGGTGGGCCGCTCCCGGCCAGACACAAGCGAGGCCGGGCCGGAGCGGCAGGCGAGCTTTCCCAACGGCCAAGCCGCCCTCGGCCCAAGCGCTCGCTTTTCCTCGCCGGCCGAGGCTGAGCGCAGGGCCGGCCCAGGGAGCCCGGCTGCCGGCCGGGGAGCTTCGCCCGGCCGGCCGCGAAAGTTGCGCGCCTACTTACGGTTGGGCTGCGCGCGGACACTCACCTTCCAGCGGCGGGGGACAATGGAAGTAGAACATGCCGGGCCGGGTGGGCGCTGCAGGCGGCGGCGGCGGCCGGAGCGGCTGGAGCTGCGGAACAAACGAGGGAGGTTGGCCCGACGGGACGGCGCCGCTTCTTGCGGGCCGGGCTCGCTCGGCAAGGCGGACCCCGCCGGCAGCAGAGGGCGGCCTGTTCCCGCAGCTGCTCGCCCCTCGCGCCCGCTCCGCCTCGGCTCCGCCGGGCCCGCGTTCCGGAGAAAGGGGCCCGACAGCCGAAGCAGGGCAAAGCCTCGGCCTCCCTCGCCCCGACGGCTCCTCCAGCCTGCCCGGGATCAGCTGCACTGAGCAGTCCGAGGCGCCGCCCATCCGGCTTCAGCCCTCCCAGCGGAGGCTCTCCAAGAGCGGAGGCCGGGCAAGCGCTTCCTCCTCTCGCAGAGCTCCCCCCGCCGCCTCCACCCCCCCCAGCCGCGCCCCGGCCTCGTGGCCGAGCGCGACTCTCCTGCAGCGGCCTGAGCAAGGGCGCCCAGCCCCGTTGGCGCCGCTGGATGCAGCTAAGGCGGCGACCCGGGCAAAAGGCCCCACTAACCGGCGCGGAGAGGCGCGGCGGCAGCTGCCGGCGTCGGGGCAGCCGCGGGCCTTGGCGGAGCCGTGCCAACGGGCAGCTGCGAAGCTCTCTCCAGCCCGCTCAGCCTCCCCGCACTCGCTTTTATAATCTCACGCGTAATTGGCCTTAATCTGATTATTGCCGGCGCTGCGCGGAGTGAGGAACTTGGATAGGTCTAGTGGGCCTTCCCAATGACCCACGTGGTGCGTGGCGGGGGGGGAACCGACGTCATGTCTCAGTCAGCACCCCGAGCGCCAGCCGTGGGAGGGAGGGAGGGAGGGAGGCCAACTCCGCCGCCCCATCCTAGCCCAGGCCTCTTCGAGGCTCCAGGGCCCGCGGGTCCCTCCCGGCCCGGCCCCACCTCTTTCCTGGCGGGGGTCGGCGATGGCACTTGTGCTTGGCTGGCGCGCTCCTTCCCGGGAGCGCTAATGGGCCATTCGGAGGGCTTTCCAGGAGCCGCCTCGCCTTTCCGTGGCGAGGTTTGATTTTGTTCGCAGCGAGGGGTCTCCGGATTGAAGCGCGCTTCCCGTCTGCAAATGAGAGGCGGTGGGACCCTCCGCAATTACTTTTAAAACGCATTGGAGACTCGGCGGCGAGAGGGATGGCTCAACCCCGAAGCCTGGGTGAAAATGAGGCTGGGAAGCCTCCAGCTGAACATACGAATTCGGGGGCCGCCGGATTGGATGAGAAGACATCAAACGGAAGAGGGGGGAAGGGGATGGGGGCATAATAGGCTCCATAAAAGCGCACACCAAGATAACGGCTGCTGATGGCCCCCGCCCTATTAAGCGCTTCCCTGGCATAAAGCCTTTACGACGTGAAAGGGGGAATGTAATGATATTTGGGTTATTAAATGCATGTAATTAATTTATGCACCACTGAAAATAAAGTTGGTTTTTTGACCCTCTCAAGATGCATTAGAGTAGACGATGCTCGTCAAACAACTGTTGATAAATGTATCTGACTATCCTTTTGGATTGGGAACAAGCCCCATTCGGAAAAGTTCTACAAGCGAGACGTGCCGCAAAAAACGGGTTTCTTGGAACAGGATTGAAAGGAGGAGGAGAAAGAAAGAAAGAAAGAAAGAAAGAAAGAAAGAAAG
>NW_020717049.1:227791-248610 GCF_900518725.1 Notechis scutatus | reverse complement strand
CCTCCTTCCCTTTTTCTTCCTTTCTTTCTCTCATTTCTATTTTCTTTATTCCCTCTCTCCCTCTCTTCTTTCTTTCTTTCTTTCTTTCTTTCTTTCTTTCTTTCTTTCTTTCTTTCTTTCTTTCTTTCTTTCTTTCTTTCTTCTTTCTTTCTTTCTTTCTTTCCTTCCTTCCTTCCTTCCTTCCTTCCTTCCTTCCTTCCTTCCTTCCTTCCCTCCCTCCCTCCCTCCCTCCCTCCCTCTCTCCCTCCCTCCCTCCCTCTCTCTCTCTCTCTCTCTCTTTCTCTCTCTCTCTCTCTCTCTCTCTCTCTCTCCTTTGTTACACTGGGCTCCAGTCTCTCTTGTGCCAATGCTGCTTCCTGTCACACCCCTCCCAAAATCCTTACCTGTCTGTTCCACTGGGCTGAAGAAGCTCCGATGCAGATCCTCCTTCCAGGTTGAAGATGCAACCAGCAGTTCTTGTAACTCCAGAGGGCTAAATCAATCTTTTAGCAGTGAAGCTTTGGGGTTTACTTTGAGATTGACGTCACAGTTCTTTTTCCAGCATCCAACAATATTTTTGGCAAAAGCCAGGAAGGGAAATAGACTCATGCCCTGCTTTAAAACCGTCCTCACGACTGGGAAATTATTGGGCTGCCAGAGCGTGACTCCAGTAAACAGCCGCTGTAATCGCACATTTATATCTGCCCTGGTTTAATGATTGCACCACTTTTGCTCTTCACTGGGGGTGGGTGGGGGGTGGATTAAGGCAAGAAGAGTTTATGGGCAATTGACTTTTACAAGGATGAATTTAACTAGGAAATCATTGTGTAGCTTTTCAGAACATTTTGTAAACTGTCTCAGAAAAAAAAAAAACTGGTTGAGGCATGGGTCAGAGTAGTGCAGCCGTGGGCCATTCAAAGGATTTATGTCTTGGCTTCTTGGAGAAAAGTTATAGCAAGTGGGTCTTTTTTTAGCTTAGGGAGAAAAAAAAAGGATTTCTCAGAAGGAACATAGTAAAACTTATAAAATTAGACTGTAGGGAGAAAGTGGAGAAGGAAGGAAGGAAATGGGAAGGAAGGAAATGGGAAGGAGGAGAGAAAGAACGAATGAAGAAAGGAAAAGAGGAGGGAGGGAGGAAGAAAAACAAGGGGAAGGAGGGAGGGAGGAAAGGAGGAAGGAAAGGAAGGATTTAATATGCTGCCAGAGTCCCCATAATTTCTCAATCTTGATAATTGACTATGTAAAGAGTTCAGAATAACAATTCCCAGAGACTTACACAACATATTTATTTGGCTTACATTGAATCCCCCCCACCTTTTTTTTATTAGCACATAATCTAACCAATAGTTTGGGTTCATATAACATATAAAGAATGAAGCCAGGTTAAACCCAATCACGGTAAGTATATTGGGTGAATGTGTCTGCACATCCTTTTATCCATTAAGGTTACGAGTATTGCAGGAACTTCTGAGTTATTAATTCTCTTTGGGGATCATCTTCTTCTTTTCCTTCTCCTCCTCCTCTCCTCCTCCTCCTCCTCTTATCATCCTCCTTCTCCTTCTCTTCCTTCTCCTTTGCCATCTCCATCTCCTCCTCCTTCTCCTCCTCCCCCCCTTCCTCCTCCTCTTCCCCCCAAACATCATACAGTATACCTGCCCTATTATAGCAAGAGCCTAAGGTCTGGGAGCAAAGCCAAATTTTAAAGACTTGCAGAACCATTGTAGAATGGGAGGGGATGCTGTTCCAGTGGATAGGCACGGAAACAAAAGAGATGCACTTTGGGTCCGTCTAGATAACAGGGGACCTGGAGCCTCCTCTTCTGTCTGATCCAACTGGATGGGTAGAAACCACCACCACAAACAGTTCCTCAAATAACCAGCCCTTCAGAAGGTTCACTTTGGGTACCAATGCCTTCCAATGTATTTTCAGCCTGACACAGAAGACTAACACAATTCATCAGCCGAATAACACAGCTGGAAAGGAACTTGGGGGGTCTTCTAAGGCAGGAGACCCTACACCATGTCATACCATCTCTTTTTAAAAGCCTCCAATGATGCAGCACCCACAATTTCTGGAGGCCATTTCTGATTAATTGTTCTCACTGTCAGGAAATAGTTCTTTTTTTATTTATATATATAAAAATTTTATTGGTTTTTAAAAATAAACATAAACAAACAAAACATAAAAACATCAAGCTGTCTTCCATAGGTGTACATACAGTGTGCCGGTTGGTTTACAAATTGTTTCATGCTTCCATTTCGTAGTCTTCAATTACAATGACATTGCATATCATCTCATATTGTCAATCAAAAACTAAATACCTTAGTATCATTATTAATCAATCATTTGACGATACTTTTATTCATTCATGTTTTACAAGATAACCATAATTTACTTAATTTATTGTATAACAGTTCATATTATCATCCCAAATCTATCCTAAAATCATTTTGTAGTTATAATAAAAAAGAAGTACATCTTTATATATTTATTATTTTCTAAAAGTCTACATATTTCATTACTGTATTTTATTGTCTAACCATTGATAGAAAAGATCCCAAATTTTATAAAATTGTTTATCCTCTTGTTCTCTAATTTCAAATGTCAATCTACTCATTTCAGCACATTCCAATATTTTCTTAATGATTTCCTCCTGTGATAGTATCTTCTCATTTTTCCAGTTTTTAGCAAATACAATCCTAGCCGCTGTTAATACATTTACAATCAGGTATTTCAAATCTTTATTATATATTTCAGGTAAAATTCCCAATAAAAATATCTCTGGTTTCAAGTCTATATGTTTTTCCGTCATTTTCTCCAACCACATGTGGATTTTAGTCCAGTATTTTTTAGCATCCGCACAAGTCCACCACATATGGTAATATGAGCCAGGTGTCTGATGACATTTCCAACATTTTTTGGATTTATTCTTGATGTCAGGAAATAGTTCTAAGTTGGATGTTTTATTACTGAACTAGGTAACATCATCAGTGGCAGAAGGGAGTAGGTTTGCATAGAGGAGGAGGAGGGTTGTGGGGCCCTTGGTCTTCTCTGGACTTGATGGTTTTCTTGGAGACGTTTCATTACCAAACTAGGTAACATCATCAGTGCAATAATGAAATGTCTGCAAGAAAACCACCAAGCTGAGAGAGCACCAAGTACCCCACAGACTTACGATGGTTAAGCTAGAAGAAAAGGAGAATGTAATGGAAGAGCCTTCAGCAAGGAAGACTCCAAAGGAATGTCCATGAAGATTCTCAGTCATCCAGGTCATGGTTGTCCCAGATCTCAAGTTGGCCAGGTATCTACTTGTTCAGTCCAGTTTGAGCAAATCTGTGGCTAAAAGAATGAATTTGGAGGAAGAGAATTAGACCAGGCAGGCCTCCCTCCAGCACAATTTCCAACATTCAGTTGATTGCTAAAGTCTTAAAAGGAGGAAATTTCTTGGCTTCTTCAATTAAAGAGGAATAAATACTATGTGCAGTTCTGGCCACCATGATTATTATTTTTTTATTATTTTTTTATTTATTTGATTTGCCAATTGTTTACAAGATAATAAGTATAAGTGTATACATAGTTGTGAATACATGAAATGGGTACATATAAGAAAAAGAATGAAGAATGATACAGAAAAGTTGCTGAGGCTCTAGTACAAAGGGTGCAGAGTAGAGCAACAAAATTGTTGGAATGCACTACCACATAAATCAGAGTTGGAAGGGACCTTGTAGGTCATCTAGTCCAACCCCCCGCCCAAGCGGGAGACCCTACACCATTTCTGACAAATGGCAGTCCAATCTCTTCTTGAAAGTCTCAAGTGATGAAGCTCCCACAACTTCCGAGGGCAAGCTGTTCCATTGGTTGATTGTTCTCACTGTCAGAAAGTTTCTCCTTGTTTCCAGATTAAATCTCTCCTTGTTCAGTTTCCATCCATTATTCCTTGTCTGGCCTACAGGAGCTTTAGAAAATATCGAGGGCGGAGCTGGCGTCGCAACGATACGGCATGCGATCTTGGAGGTCTGAGATCACTGCCGATATCTTTGCTCCTGGACGGTCCAATCAGATCTAAACCGTCCCAAAGAGATGGTGAAAGTGAAGAGCACATCCTGTTGATCCCAGGGATACTGCAAAGTCCCTGGTAGATCCAGGAGAAGTTCTTCTTGCCAGCGGCAAATAGCTTGACCCCTTCCTCCCTGTGGCAGCCCCTCAAATATTGGAAGACCGCTATCATGTCTCCCCTGGTCCTTCTCTTTACTAGACTAGCTAAGCCCAGTTCCTGCAACCGTTCGTTGTATGTTTTAGCCTCCAGTCCCCTAATCATCCTGGTTGCTCTTCTCTGTACTTTTTCTAGAGTTTCAACATCTTTTTTATAATGTGGTGAACAAAACTAGATGCAGTACTCTAGGTGTGGTCTTACTAAGGCTTTATAGAGTGGTATTAGTACTTCCCTTGATCTTGATTGTATCCCTCTGTTAATACAACTTAGGATTGCGTTAGCTTTTTTGGCGGCGGCTGCACACTGCTGGCTCATATTTAGTTGGTTGTCCACTAAGACTCCAAGATCTCTCTCACAGCTACTGCTATTGAGCCTGGTTTCACCCAGTCTATAAATGCACCGTCGTGCCTCCCGTCACTATCCTATTGTCCCCATTTATTCGTATCAATTTCCTGTATTCTTACTCATGTTTATACTTATACCTATTATATTGTAAGCGACTGACAAATCAAATAAATAAAATAAAATAAGTAGATAGATAGATAGATAAATAGATTAAACTATCTACTACTATCCACAGTTGACCTCACCCCATTCCTAAGAGGTCTGTAAGAGGCGTGCATAAGTGCACCATCGTGCCTCCAGTCCCTGTCCTGTTGTCCCCATTTATTCATATCTATTTCCTGTATTCTTATTCATGTTTATACTTGTACCTATTATCTTGTAAGCAATTGACAAATCAAATAAATAAATGCTTAGAGGCTAAAACACAAGAACGGTTGCAGGAATTGGGTATGTCTACTCTGGTGAAAAGAAGGACTAAGGATGATACGATAGCATTTTTCCAATATCTAAGGGGCTGCCACAAAGAAGAGAGGGTCAAGCTCAGTGGTGGTATTGTACCGGTTTGGCCTGGTTCAGGTAAGCCGGTAGCAGCGATGAGCATACTCACCTTTATCCGCTGAATTTGAAGCGCAGCTGCTTTGCGCGGCACAGAAGAGTGCCACGCGGCAGCTGCTGAAGTGACCGGGATCGTGCAGGCTTGCAGGAGGTGAGTTAGAATGCCTCTGCACCTGTGCAAATGCCTGTGCCTGTGCAAAGTGCGTGTTTGGTGCATGGGTGTATGCAAACTGTGTGCATGTGTGCAAAGCATGCCCACCGAGCCACGCCCACTGAACCAGTGGCAAAATTATTTGAATCCCATCACTGGTCAAGCTGTTCTCCAAAGCACCAGAAGGCAGGACGAGAGGCAATGGAGGGAAACTCATCAAGGAGAGAAGCAACCTAGAATTAAGGAGAAACTATCAAAAAGTGAGGACGATCCACCAGTGGAACAGCTTGCCTTCAGAAGTCGTGGGTGCTCCATCACTGGAGGTTTTCAAAAAATAGACCGGGCAACCATTTGACTGGGTTGCGATGAGGCTCCTTGCATAAGCAGGGGGTTGGACTAGAAGACCTCTATAGTCCCTTCCAGCCCTATGGTTCTGTCTTCTACATTTCAGAAGATACAAAGGAGATTCTCTGCTTAGGTCCAGGACACTGTTGCCACTGCTTAACTAACCTCATGGGTTTCCCCCACTTCTGTTTAATTTGGACAAAGACAGTACATATCTACAAAATAAACAAGTAAATTAGGACAACAGGAGGAGGAGGGTTAAAAATGGAAGACTTTTTTTTTAGTTCTCACTTTCTTTATAAGCTGATTTTTCTCTGTTTTTCTGCCTTTCTTTCAGAAATGGAGTTGTGCTTAAGCCATAACTTTAGCTTCTGAAGTTCAGCTTTCAACTTGCTGAAAAATGAATTCCCCCCTCATGCCAAAGTTTTGGGTTTTTAGACAAGCCTTGCTAGCATCCTTGGTAGACTTAGCCTTCCACGATTAATTACAACTCCTTGTGTTTTGCCAGCTTAAAACAAAAACGATCATACCCTGCCAAAGAAATGTTACAACTTATAAGCTACGTTAGGTTTCCAAGGGCATTTTAAGTTTAACTCTTTTCTGCTCAGTGGTTTTAGCTGGATTTTGACTACATTTTATCTGAGTTGCTTGGACTAGCATCAGCTACTGAAAAAGTTAGTTTTGACTTCCTAAGAGTAGAAAAGCCTGCAGAGGAATTTGGTTGGGATTTCTGGAGAGTCTGGAGGCTAAATTGGATGGGAGACGGTATATACAGCCTATGGAAGGGAAGAATTATAGGGAATATGGTAAATGCCTTCCAGACTTGAAGGCCTGACACAGAGAAGAAGGGATTAACTTATTCTCCAGAGCACCAGAGGAACGGACAAGAAGTAATGGTAGAAACTCCTTAGATGGAGACCCTACATAGAAATAAGGAGAAATTTTCTGACAGTGAGAACAATGAATCAACAGAATAGCTTTCCTCCTAGAATTATGGCTGCTCCATCACTGGAGGTTTTCACAGATGGACAATCATTTGACCCAGATGGTATAAGGCAGTGGTGGCTAACCTTTTTGGGCTCCTGTGCCAAAAATTGCGCATGTGCTTGTACGCTTGCACTCGTGTGCCTGCACCCAGAAGGCAATGTGCGCCCCCCACGCCTCCTATGCATGTGTGTGCAATCCCCACACCCCGCTACCCCGTCACGCCCTTAGCTGTACTGTGCCTCACAGCTGATTTTCATCCAGTTTGAGGCCTTTTTCAGCCTCCCAGAGGCTTTAGGAAGACTTCTGCAGGCTTCTCAGACTGAAAACTAGGCCCGTTTCATCACCCAGTATTTCCAGAAAAATAGGAAGTGATGAAACAGGCCTAGTTTTCATCCTGAAAAGCCTGCAGAAGCCTGCAGAAGGCTTCCTAAAGCCTCTGGGAGGCTGAAAAAAGGCCTCAAACCCACCAAAAATCAGTTGTGAGACTCGCACATGCGCAGTGAGGTAAGTTTGCCTGCAGCTCGCGTGCCAGCACAAATGGCTCTGTGTGCCACCTGTGGCACACATGCCATAGTTTGCCATCACAGGTATAAAGTCTCCTGCCTTGAGCAGGTGGTTGGACTAGAAGACCTCTAGTGTCCCTTCCAGCCTTTGATTTTATGTTGTACATTTCTGATCATCAATTTTCGTTTCCATGATGTACAGGAATAAGTACACAATGTCGACACACAGCATGGTTCCCTTTTAAGAAAAGGGCAATATTTCATATTGATGGCATTGGGTTGGTGCCAACTTTGATGTCCTTCAAAACTTGAATGTCAACAGGCTTGGGGCCTCAAGGACATGGTCATCTAATGAGGTGGCTTCATTGTTTGTAATGCTTAATGTTCTCTCCCAGATTTTAATAATATTAATATCTTAATTGTGGAATGCTTTTTTCAAATATTTTTTAGGATATGCCACCCAAGGTCCCATCTTGTGATATAAGGTGGGTCACTGTATACAAATGATAAAGAAATATGTTTGTTAGGTATGCTCTCTACAATGTGCCTTTAATTTTTGTTTAAATTTAAGAGTAGGAGGCTGTATTATTATGTATTTATACCTTTATCAGGAAGGGACGCAGTGGCTCAGTGGCTAAACGGCTGAGCTTGTTGATCAGAAAGGTCGGCAGTTCAGTGGTTTGAATCCCTAGTGCCGCGTAACGGAGTGAGCTCCTGTTCCTTGTCCCAGCTTCTACCAACCTAGCAATTCAAAAGCATGTAAAAGCTGCTAGCAGAAAAATAGGGACCCCTTTGGTGGGAAGGGAACAGCATTCCGTGCGCCTTTGGCATTTAGTCATGCCGGCTGCATGACCACGGAGACGTTTTCGGACAGCAGTGGCTCTTTGGCTTTGTAATGGAGATGAACACCGCCCCCTAGAACCAGAAACAACTATCACATATGTGCAAGAGGAACCTTTACCAAAGAAATTTGGAAGTTACTGAGTCATTTAACAAGCACAGTGGTTCACTTAACAACTGCGGTAGAAAGGTCATAAAACCAGGCATGACTGACTTGAAAGCTGCTTTGCTTAGTGACAGAAATGCTAACCCCATTTGTGGTTGTAGTCTGAGGAATACTTGCTTCTATTTACTGATACCGATTTTTGTTCTTTGTAAGTTTGTCTCTGCTGCAGTGATAAATTCCATTTTTATTTATTTTTTTAAATGATAAGCCACTTTTTTTAAAAAAAAATGGGGCATAAATATAAATATAAGAGATTGTCACCCTCAGCCTACACCTGAGCTACAGATATTTGCCACTGTTGCAAGCATAAATATATGATTATACGTAGTAATGTTTTACCTGTAAATGACTTTTTCTGATTTAATTGCAATAATATGCACACAAACAACCGCTTTAAACTCAATGTAAATCATTCTAAACTTGACTGTAAAAAAATATGATTTCTGTAATAGGATTGTCAAAGTCTGGAATTCTCTACCTGATTCAGTTGTCTCAGCTACAAATTTTCACAGTTTCAGTCACAAATTGACTTCTGTGGACCTTACTTCATATTAAGTGGGTTATCATCCCTGTCATTGTATTTTTATTCTCTTATTCTTGTTCTCGTTTTTGTTTGACAAATTCCAATTAATAAAATAAAATAAATAAATGATTGAGAAATTTTAAAAAAATACTTTATTGCATGTTAGGCTCTTTTGCACGGTCAAAAGAAAGTAACCTTAAAAAATCTCCAAAATTTGATTCTTGCAAAAGACTCTTACTGGAATGACTGAACCAATGTCACAGCTAATCCTTCCTTCCCTCCCCTTGGGAAAAAAAAAAAAGACATTTTATGACGTGGTGAGTGGGATTCACACATCCACCATCCAGATGTTATGATTCTCACAACGATTGAGAGTTGTGCGGTGTCAGTTCTGTTCACTGGACGCAGCCTTTGGGGGTGTGAATTTCCTCGGGCAACGGGCCAGGAATGAGTTCCCTTGGTTAAGTTCTCTAGTTGGTTAAGACAGGAAAAATGCAGATGCGCTGAGACTGTCCTGGCCTTTGACTATATATAGCGGATAGATTTGCTATTTTTAAATTGATTATTTGTCAGAGAAGGGTAGCAATTTGTTCCCGTTTGGGTACACATGGAAAAAAAATGATGTCGCAGAGGCGACGTGGTTCTGTCCAAAAGAACTCAGTGCGTTGATTATCACTCCAAATTTCCAAACTGAAGGCAGAAAAACAGTGGTGGGATTCTATCAGTTTCCCTACCGGTTCGGTGATCGCGCACTTTGTACATGCACCTAATGCGCGCACAGCTTTCCAAACATCAGCTGAGGCTCTGCCATGCCAATTAGCTGAGAGGATAAAGAACGGAAAAGCACAGGGGCGGGGGGGAGGGCCAATCTTGTGCTTTTCTCTTTTTTATCCTCTCAGCCGATCATCTGAAGTTTTTTTTTTTACTACTGGTTCGGTCAAACCAGTAGCAATTTTTGCTACCGGTTCAGGCGAACCGGGCCGAGCCGGTAGCATTTCACCATTGTAGAAGAATGTCCTTCTACAGCACAAAACAGATAGTCCTTGACTTACAACGGTAATGCGGCCTGCTTAATACCGTTGTATGTTGAGGATTACCCATATGGGGTGTGTACAAGGAAATTCTTCTACCTTCAGTTAGAAAATTTGGATGGATAAATTAACACACTGAGTTCTTTTGGACTGAACAGCTTCCATCACGATGGTCGTAAGTCGTGACAGCCATAAAATAGGTCACCAAGATTATGGACCAATTCTTACCTTGACACTTTGCTGTCCAGGGAGAAAATGTCAGTGGAAATTCAAGATTTTTACAGGGATGAGTGCCCTGCCAATCTGATTTTGGGAACAGGGGCTTTGAAATTAAACAAGAAGAATCAATGCTTCTGTTTGGAGAGTTGGTAGAAATAAGGAGGCCCAAATTGTAATTATTTATTTGAATTTCCATGGCCAACCTGCCACAGCCAACTCACTGTGAGACAACTCACCATGGCCAACTCACCCTGGGACAAAAGTTACACTAATAATGAAGAAATAGACTAATAGAACCATTAAAGAAAGGTTGCCAAAGAAGGGACAAAATAAAATGCAAGTGACCAACAATTAAAATATTTTTCAAATTATTTTAAATAATTACACTAAATGCTTAAGTTGTCCTGCAGCAAATTGCCTGGTTGTAAGTTGGCCATGGCGAGTTTTCCTGTTGTGAATTGGCCATTGTGAGTTGGCCGTTGTGAGTTGTGAGTGGCTGGGTGACTTTGGGCCAATCACCCAGAGACTGTGAGTTCTAGTCCTGCCTCAGGCATGAAAACCAGCTGGGTGACTTTGGGCCAATCACCCGGAGACTGTGAGTTCTAGTCCCGCCTCAGGCATGAAAACCAGTTGGGTGACTTTGGGCTAATTGCCAGGAAATGGTGAGTTCTAGTCCTGCCTCAAGTGTGCAAGCTGGCTTGATGACCTTGAGCTACCCTTTCGCTAAGCATGGCTCACCTCACAAGGTTGTTGTGATAGGGAATATAGGAGGAGGAAGGAGTATTAGGTAAGTTGGTCACCTTGAGTTATTTATCAAACAATAAAGGCAGGTTTTTTTAAAAAAAAAACTAAAATAAATAAATAAATAAAAAACCACCCAGTTAGCAGTGATTGCTTTTTGTTCAGCTCATTTTAGTGGGAAACAGTTAAAACACATCCTTCCTGTTTGCCTTCAACTGGATAAGGGTGAACATTACTTCCCTTTGGATGCATTGTGCCAAATATTTAAGAACTGGCATCTGCCCAAATTTTGGCAGAATTAAATATTACCAGCTGCAATGGTCATGTCTACAAATGGGATTCTGGGCATTTAATGAGGCATTCATCAAATTTCCTTTTCTCGCTGAAAGTTTTAAATAAGATCTGGGAGTGATGTGTTCCACTGAAAAGGCTGATATTCACAAATCAAACACAGCCGATGATTTTATCCGTTAAATAGGCTGAGGCACAATACTAAACTACAATTTAACATCTGAGATCAAGAAAAAGGGGGGGGGGCGACGACTCCTAAATGCAAAAATTATGAAATTCTGATTCCCAATGAGACTCACTGGGGTAAGAATCAATTCAAAGGCCACATAAATAGGAGAATTTTTAGATTGCTTTGCATTTTTTTCCCAATTAAAATTGCCTGCTGAACAGAAAGACTATTGTCCATAGCAGTGTATAAAATAAATAAAAATAAATGAATAGGAAATTGGAGATCAAATATAAATATGTCTATTCCACACACACAACAAAGCTGCATTTCTTTTATTTTGAAAGCAACTGCTATTTTTTTCCTGCAATTTACATATGTCCATGTATGCTATGCCTCTTCACTATGCCTCTATTGATTCGCCCCTCCACCTGTCTTATAAGGCAGGGGTCCCCAACCACCAGTCCCTGGACTGGTACCGGTACGTGGAACAATTTCTACTGGGCCGCCAGTTTGCTGGGCACCGCCATCTTGTTTTGATGAAAAAGTGCTTCCGGTGAGCTTTTCTGGGTAGAAAGCGGCATTTGGGTGCTGAAAGAATCCTCGCGCCTTAGTTTCATCAAGGGGGGGGGCGGCTTCGAACAAAACTAAGGCGCGAGGATTCTTTCAGCACGCATGGCAAGGTGAGCCAAGCGACCGCCCCGAAGCCGTCGCGAAGCCCATCCACACAGGTACAAAGGAGGAGTTGAAGGTGTCGGGGAGAAGTGGGGGACGGCTGGCTGGCCGGTCGATCGGCTCGCCTTGCCACACGTGCTGATGCCGGTACCAGGCCGCGGATGATTTTGTGACGCCGGTACCGGGCCGTAGCACAAAAAAGGTTGGGGGCCACTGTTATAAGGTATTGCCGATGACTGTTGCCCAACGCAAAAGGTGTATTCAGAATAAACGACCTACTTCATCTGCTTATTAAAATGGCCGCATCCTTCATTCCTTAGCTTTTGCAAAGCCATGCTATAAAATCTAAACAATGCAAACTCCAACAACAAGGGAAATCAAATGCTCAGCAAAATCTGTAACAATTGCACACAGAAGATATATCGGCATCATGAGAAAAAAATCCCATCCAATGAAAAAAAAAAAAAACTCTCTTCACCCCAAAACACCACTGGAGATATTACTGTTCTGACCCAGGCTTCACAAAACCACAAAACAGACTCCTTGTCCCAACAAAACCCCTTTTTATTTGGCTAATGTGAGTTCTATCATTCACATCCAGCAAAGTCCCGGCAAACAGTCTTTCAGGGGTGAATTACAACCACAGACTTTATCAGGCTTGGAGAGTTGCCAGGCCGATAGCTTCCAAGCGCAACGCTGTACTAGAAAATACTTGGCAAGGAGTCATGAACAAATCTTCACACTAATTAAATGAACTAATTGTCTCCTGCAAACACCACTCCCCTTTCGCTCCTCTTTATTCCCTATAGGAGGGGCCATTCACCGTCCACCTGTGCCTTTACTCCTGAGTCGACCCTTCTTCCTTAACTGTTCCCTTCTCCTGGTAGCTCTGTGCATGCGCACATCGGGAACAGGCTCCAGCTGTTCTTCTGCCTCACTGATCTCCAACTCCAAAGGCAATTGTTAACTGTCGGACAGCCCTGGCCCCATCTCTGCCTCCAACTCAGAACACTCGTCAAAGCCTTCCCCAGAACTCCAGGACTGGCCCGTATTCCTCCCCAACCTCCTCACATTCCCATCTTCCCTTCTTTTTCTTTCCTCTTCCCTTTCTCCTTTCCTGTCCCTTCTTGCATGCTCAAATGCAAAAGGGGAAACATTTCTCCTTTTGTTTTGTTTTTAATTTGTTTTGATAGTGAAAATGGAGGCCGGGCAGGGCCGTACACAATCGCTCCGGGCCCCATTTTCGCTGCCACAGCCTCCTGATCCAGCCTGCGGGCCTTGAGCTTGACACCCCCATTCCAGATGTTATTCTTGAACTTCCATAGTACATGTTCCTGAGAGAGGTAGCCACAACATCTTGGTAGGACCGGCCACCACAACCCTTGGCGAAGCCACCTGAGATATCAGAGCCAACAGTCCCAGGGAGCCGTAGCTTTGATGGGTCCATTTTCAGATCTCCAAAACATTGTTTTTGGATTCTCTTGAACCAGAAGATGGCCAGGCTCCAACCTCCTCCTCCCTGGAGAGGCCACTTTCCCGCTTTGCTTGAAAAACCCACCGCCGGGACAGGTTGGATCCCGACTGCCAACTTTTCCTCAGCTCAGCCAGAGGGCAAAACCCAGCCGCATTCTTCCATCGCCCAAGATAGAAAGTTTCCCATCGTTCTCCACCAGCAGGAATGTAATATTTACAAGAGCAACTGCTTCATCTGAAGTTAAAGCAGCCGGATGGAAAGGGAGAAGGGGAAGATACGATCTATTCTTGCTTTCAAGTTTGTTCAAGCTTGGGGAGACGGGAGGAAAAAAAAAACCCAGATTAGTTTTGTCAACATAGTGTTTTGTTTTTTTAAAGAGCCTTTAACAATCACAGACTCCGTGAGCTGCATTCACATGACCCTCTCTCCCTCAGTTGAAGGAACCATGTTGTTTTCCTGAATTAACCCCTAGATTCGCAGAGGGCATTTCAGCCACCAATGAACTAGCCACATTTGGTCATGGCGTGTTGTGTGAATGCAGCCAATCATGGCTAATTCGGCAGCTCAGCCATCTGTGGCTTAGTTAACATAGCTAGTCCTATACTTGCAACCATTGGTTTAGTGATTGTTATACAAGTTATACAAGTGATTTACAACCATTTTTCACACTTACGACTGTTGCCACGCCCCTGTGGTCATGCAATCAGATGCTTTGCAATAGGCTCATACTTACGACAGTTGCCATATCCCGGGGGTCCCGGGATCCTCTTTTTGGGACCTTCTGACAAGCAAAGTCCACAGAGAAGCCAGATTCCCATAACAACCACATTACGAACTTAACCACGTCAGTGATTCACTGAACAACGGTGGTAAGAGAAAGTTGTAAAATGAGGCAAAACTCAATGAAAAAATATTTCTTTTAACAACAGAAATGTTGGGTTCAGTTGTAGTCATATGTCAAGGACTAATTGTGTTACTGCAGGGAAGCTCAGAAATTGTAAGTGTGAGGACTGACTGCAAATTACTTTTTTTTCAGTGCGTTGAACTTCAAATGGATACTAAATAAACGGTTGAAAACGGTTGTGCCGAAAAAAATTATGCTTGTGTTGTTGAAACTTTGCAATATTGCCAGCCCCTTCCTTATTAGCTAGTCAGTTAATCCAACTCTGATGGATTAACTACTATTGATTAGTTAATAAACTAGATGGTGAACCACTATTGGTTAGTTAATAAACCAATCTAGGTTAAACTAGGTTAAAGAAGCAGATAAAAGTCTAATGACGTCAGTCTTCAACCATCTCTCTTCCCAATGAAGCACTATCAACTCCTTACTCCAATCAGATCTGAGGTCTCTTGTAAATCACAGTGGAAATTGGTGCTTTTATCTGCTTAGAGAAAGTTTATCATGATCTGGGTTGCAATACTTGGGAGGTCCACTAGAGATAATGGTATCCCCTGTCCAGTTGTGTCCAGTATTTATCTCTGTTTCTTAGCTAAGGAAGTCAGCATTGTTCAAAGATGCTCCTGTGGTCATGTGGATGGCATGTCTATCTGCCTAGGTGCATGGAAGGCTGTTTTCTTCCCACCAAAGTGGTACCTATTTATCTACTTGCATTTTCATGCTTTCGAACGGCTAGGTGGGCAGAAGCTGAGGTAAGGGACGGGAGCTCACCCCTTCCTGCAGCGCTTGGGTCTCAAACCCCAGCTGTCAGTTTTCCAGCTGACAAGCTCAGCATCCTTAATCATTGAGTCATCGAGTTCCCTTGAATGCCCACTAGATGGCAGCAAAGAAATGTCATCTAGTGCCACCTAGTGGTCATTATGATTTTCACATCCCACATTTGGGAGGCCTACTTGAGAAATAAAACAAAGGCCAAAGTCACCGTACAGGGCAGACTCTGAAATAACCGTTGACCACCAACAAATGAGATTGTTAGATTATATAAACCCGTGTTTCTCAACTTTGATGACTTGAAGATGGCTGGACTTCAACTCCCAGAATTCCCCCCGCCAGCCTAGCTTTGCGCCTAGCCGGCAGGGGAATTCTGGGACTTGAAGTCCACCCATTTTCAAGCCACCGAGATTGAGAAACACTGACAAAAATGCTCATATCAACCATTGGATATGTCATTAACTTTCTGATAAACATTGCTATTAAAGCAATAAAACATATTCTCTTCAGGGCTGTTGATCTTCAAAAATTTGTTTTGGGCCCTCTGAATGATACCGTCAGATATACCCACCCAGAACTGACTTGTGGAGTTCTACCTTGAACTGATTATTTCTTCAATCAAGGTTATCGCGGTTCCAATCTCAGAGCAAAGAGAATTCTTTTCCTTCTGTGCTTGTGGGACTTTTCAGTTTATTGATTTAAAGTCCAAGATATTTTGGGCTTAAGAGGGCCAACTTCTGTTTTGTAAGTCCACCCCTTATTCTTGTCTTCTTTCTAAAATTTGCAACGTATAAAACTCCACTGTTTTCCCAGCTAGGTGTTTTTTTTTTTTCCTGGGGAAAATAAATAGGCTGGTAGCCAAAGGTTGAATTGGTTAGAGGATGCCAGCTTTTGATGTTTCTTTTTCCCCAAAATGTCCTAGCTTGAAGGGTGGAAAGTAGAAGGATGAACACCAGGACGAGTTGAAAAAGCAAAGTTTCAGATTAACGGAGTTGGAAGGGACTTTGTAGGTCATCTAGTCCAACCCCCCTGCCCAAGCAGGAGACCCTACACCATTTCCGACAAACAGCAGTCATATATATATACAGTATATTACTTTTATTGTTAGAGTACAACATGTGTAAAGTGAGATTGGCTGAGTCTCCCTTCATTCACCCCACTCCCCAACACAACGCACAGTGAGGAGAGAAGTTCCTAACCCAGTCCCAATCTTATTACACTATGTGACCTTGTTGCACAATGCATCAGCTCTGCAAGTCTATCGTACTATGTTGACATGTAAGTTATTTTCCATTCAGAAGTCTGACAGCCCACAGGTAGAAACTGTTCTTCAGCCTGTTGGTGCAGCTGGCTGTGCTTCTGTATCTCCTACCCGATGGTAGGAGAGTGAAGAAGTGCTGACCGGGATGTGAGTCATCCCTGAGGATTTTCCTCACTCTTCTAAGGCATCAAGTTTTCTGCTGTGCTCACCACCCTCTTGTAATGTCTTTCTATCCATGGCTGTCAAGCCAGCATACCACACCATAATGCAATATGTGAGGACGCTTTCTATTGTAAAAGGAGGTCATCAGTCATTGTTCCACTTTATTCTTTTGCAAGACCCTAAGGAAATGGAGTCTCTGTTGGGCCTTTCTGGCCACCTGGGTTGTGTTGATTTTCCAGGGAAGATCTTCGCTGAGGTAGACTCCCAGGAATTTAAAGGAGGAAATTCTTTCCGCACTGCTCCCCTCGATGTAAAGTGGGTTGGGTTCCTCTCTCTTCTTCCGGAAGTCTAACACCATCTCCTTTGTCTGGCTGATGTTCAGGTGCAGGTTGTTTTCTAGGCATCATGAGGATAATTTTGGAACCTCCCCCTTGTACGCTGCTTCGTCTCCACCTGTGATGAGACCCAATATGGTAGTATCATCTGAGAACTTAATGATCACAGTGGATGGGTCAGACGATACACAATGGTTTGGTTCTGCAACCCAACAGGACAGACACAGACTTCAGAGGATAATTAGGACTGCAGAAAAAAAACAATTACTACCAACCTGCCTTCCATTGAGGACCTGCATACAGCACGAATCAAAAAGAGGGCTGTGAAAATATTTACAGACCCCTCACATCCTGGACATAAATTGTTTCAACTCCTACCCTCAAAACGACGCTATAGAGTACTACACACCAGAACAACTAGACACAAGGACACTTTTTCCCCCGAAAGCCATCACTCTGCTAAACAAATAATTCCCCCAACACTGTCCAACTATTTACAAAGTCTGCACTACTATTACTGTTAATCTTCTCATCGCTCCTTATCACCCATCCCCTCCTATTTGTGATTGTATGACTGTAACTTTGTCGCTTGTATCCTTACGATTTATATTGACTGTTTCCTAGTATGATTTGATTGCTTATTGTACCCTATGACTATCATTAAGTGTTGTACCTGATGATTCTCGACTCTTGACGAATGTATCTTTTCTTTTATGTACACTGAGAGCATTTGCACCAAGACAAATTCCTTGTGTGTCCAATCACCCTTGGCCAATAAAGAATTCTATTCTATTCTACACAATCATGTGTGTATAGTGAATACAGGTAGGGACTGAGCACACAGTGGTGTGGTGAGGCAGTGCTAAGCTTCAGGGAGACTCCCACAACCTCCGAAGGCAAGCTGTTGCACGGTCACTGGTGCCCTTAACAGAAAGTTTCACCAATACAGGTGGACCTCAACTTACAATCACAATTGACCCTCACATTTCTGTTGCTAAACGAGACAGTTGTTAAGCGAGTGTTGCCTCATTTTATGAACCTTTCTTACCACAGTTGTTCATTGAATCACTGCAGTCCAGTTAGTAACCTGGTGGTCAAGTGAAGGTCACAAAAGGGATCCCATGACCCTGGGACACTTCAACAGTCATAAGTACATGCCAGTTGCCAAGCATCTGAATTTTGATCACATGACAAGAGGATGCTGCAGCAGACATAAGTATGAAAAAATGGGAATGTCACTTTTTTTCAGTGAGTTGGAAAAAAATATCCATCGGGTTCAGTTCCAAGCTGGGAGAAAGACATTGGAAACATGGAGGCTGATTGGAAAGATGGTTTATTGGTGAAGTAGAACCACATGGGTGGTTCTGGTACAGCTGACCACATGGAGTTGAGAGGGAGAGGTATTTATACCTTCTCTTGAGTTTTGAACCTGAGCTTCCTGTTCCTGTGCAAGAACATGTATTCTATTGGCTGCTGTCAGATTCCTATGGGGTCATGTTTCTCTGAGCTCCCGGATTTGGTTGAAGCTTGCTGGGTGACGCAATGTCCACAGCAGATTGTGCAATGCGGTGAGCTCTGTGCCTTCTGCTAAATGGTCCTATCACATCCTGGAGGGCCATGTCTTAATCCCATCACCTGGAGCTGAAGTTCTTTTGTCTTGTCAATAGGCTGGCCCAATCCTGCTTGGGGCTATTAAGAAAGAGGGATAGAATCAAGATCACGTGAAGTGTTAATATTACTTTATAAGGCCTTGGTAAGGCCACACTTGGAATAGTGCATTCATTTTTGGTGGCCACGATGTAAAAAAGATGTTGAGACTCTGGAAAGAGTGCAGAGAACACAACTAAGATGTTTAAGGGCCTGGAGACTAAAACATATGTAGAACGGTTGCAGGAACTGGATATATCGAGTCTAATGAAAAGAAGGACTAAGGGAGACATGATAGCAGTGTTCCAATATCTCAGGGGTTGTCACAAAGAAGAAGGAGTCATTCTCCAAAGCACCTGAAGGCAGGACAAGAAGCAATGGGTGGAAACTAATCAAGGAGAGAAGCAACTTCGAACTAAGGAGGAATTTCCTGACAATGGAACAAGTTGCCTCCAGAAGTTGTGGTTGCTCCAACACTGGAAGTTTTTAAAAAGATGTTGGATAACCATTTGTCTGAAGTGGTGTAGAGCAGGGGTCCCCAACCACCGGTCCCCGGACCGGTACCGGTCCGTGGAACAATTTCTACCGGGCCGCCGGTTTGCTGGGCGCCGCCATCTTGTTTTGATGAAAAAGTGCTTCCGGTGAGCTTTTCTGGGTAGAAAGCGGCGTTTAGGTGCTGAAAGAATCCTCGCGCCTTAGTTTCATCGAGGGGGTGGTGGCTTCGAACAAAACTAAGGCGCGAGGATTCTTTCAGCACACATGGCAAGGCGAGCCGAGCGATCGTCCCGAAGCCGTCCCGAAGCCCATCGACAAAGGTACAAAGGAGGAGTTGAAGGTGGCGGGGAGAAGCGGGGGACGGCTGGCTGGCCGGTCGCTCGGCTCACCTTGCCATGCGTGCTGATGCCGGTACCGGGCCGCGGATGATTTTGTGATGCCGGTACCGGGCCGCAGCACAAAAAAGGTTGGGGGCCACTGGTGTAGAGTTTCCTGCCTCGGCAAGGGGTTGGACTAGAAGACCTCCAAGGTCCCTTCCAACTCTGTTATTCTATTACTTCTAAAGGTGAGGGCTGCTTTCCAAGAGCATGTTTCTCCTTTAGGGAAATATAATATCCTGCCTTTTTTTAAATATTTCCAAAAATATTTCATTCTTCTAGGAGAGGGGTGGATGCTAACTTTATACAAGTGTAAGTAACAAGTCACTTTTTTGCGTTGTAAGTTCACATGGTCATTAAACAAAGCTGAAGGGGCAGCCTCTTCCTAGATTTTGTTCCCCGGGGCTGAAGATACAAGCATTTTCTGACCAGTTCTGGAGAATCAGTAGTGGAAATTATGAGTAGTTCGGAGAACCAGCAACTATCACCTCTGACTGGCCCGGCCCCCATCTATTCTCTGCCTCCTGAGTCCCAGCTGATTGGTTGGGTCTTCTTTGGTTGCCCTGCACAGGAGGATGGAGCTGGAAAGCAGGTTAGTGGGGTGGGGAGGGAATGGGGATTTTACAGTATCCTTCCCCTGCCACGCCCACCAAGCCACGTCCACCGAGCCACGCCTACAGAACCAGTAGTAAAAAATTTTTTGAACCTCACCACTGGATACAAGGCTTAAGATCATTAAAAAAAAGAGAGATCATTTTGGAGCACAAAGGCATTGTTTGAATCCTCTGATGATGTCACTACCAATTCTTCTCTGTCTCCATTGGAATCTGCATTTGATATGTTTTATTTCCCGCCGCCTGTGATCTTTAACTGGATGGAGAAAGCCAAGGGTTGTGACTTTGCTGGTTTCCTGCTTAGACAGGTTGTCAGGAAGACACAGAACAGGCCAGGATTTGGAGTGTCCCCCCCACCCCGCCTTCCCCCAAAATAAGAGAGAGAAAAACCATGAGTTAATTTGTCAGGAACATTCTGGCAGGAGACAGGAATGATTTGGGTGGGCCGTTGGGCTGGGTCTACAGGGAAATCACCCTGTCTGGATACAGAAGCTGCCAGCCTCTTCAATCACTGCCCCGTCTGAAATTTTTTGGAGAGGAACACCTTTCTTCATCACCCAGAGGCATCCAGAAAAATTGGCACCCTCTGAATGGAGCATCGGTTTATCTCCGTCACTCAAGCAGGTGTCAAGCAGGTGGAAAACAGAGGACAGATCCTGTTTCCCCATCTGCAATCCATCTTTTACCATTCAGTGGTTCTTGCAGACCTGATTCTGGCTTTTTTTAAAAAAAAATAATGGTTAAATTAAATTATCCCAGGCTCTGGGACAGGAATTGTAGGATTGTAGGAATCGGCTCTGGAGAGAGGCTGATAATATTGCAGTATTCCAGTATTTGAGGGACTGCCACAAAGAAGATTAAAACAGATTAACAGAGTTGGAAGGGACTTAAGAAGAAATTGGACAACCATTCTTAGCCAATCTTAAGAAAAGGTTGGACAAGGTTTCCTGCCTGAGCAGGGGGTTGGACTAGAAGACCTCCAAGGTCCCTTCTAACTATTCTATTCTATTCTATTCTATTCTATTCTATTCTATTCTATTCTATTCTATTCT
>NW_020717049.1:175779-208471 GCF_900518725.1 Notechis scutatus | reverse complement strand
GAAAGAAAGAAAGAAAGAAAGAAAGAAAGAAAGAAAGAAAGAAAGAAAGAAAGAAAGAAAGAAAGAAAGAAAGAAAGAAAGAATACTTTATTGGCCAAGTGTGATTGGACACACAAGGAAGTTGTTTTGGTGTAAATACTCTCAGTATACATAAAAGAAAGGATACATTCGTCAAGAGTTGAGAATCATAAGGTACGACGCTTAGTGATAGTCATTAGATACAATAAGCAATCAAATCATACTAGGAAAAAGTCAATATAAATCATAAGGATACAAGCGACAAAGTTACAGTCATACAGTCACAAGTGGGAGGGGATGGGTGATAAGGAGTGATGAGAAGATGCATAGTAATAGTAGTGCAGACTTTGTAAATAGTTGCACAGTGTTGGGGGAATTATTTGTTTAGCAGAGTGATGGCTTTTGGGAAAAAAAACTGCCCTTGTGTCTAGTTGTTCTGGTGTGCAGTGCTCTATAGCGTTGTTTTGAGGGTAGGAGTTGAAACAGTTTATGTCCGGGATGTGAGGAGGTCTGTAAATATTTTCAAAGCCCTCTTTTTGACTCATGCAGTATACAGGTCCTCCATGGAAGGAAGGTTGGTAGTAAGAAAACGTGAGAAGGTCCCTTCCAACTCTGTTATCCTGTTAAATAAATTGCCCCCCTTCTCCAGGGAAAATAGGCTTCTACTGGGAATGTAGCATGGACGACGATGTTCTTTCCCCCATTCTAAGCACCATTCCTTTTTTGGCAAAACGTTTAACCAAACTCTTGCAACTTCCGTTTTTACTTTGCATCACATTTAGCCCATAATAAGGACTGGGAGAACTGTAGGCATTTTGGAGGCCAAATTCTTTTGAAGCCTTAAAATATCAAAAATCAGGAACGTTCCATGGCATTGCATTGTGTTTTTATTTTTGTTTTTTTACGAATATATTCTCAAAAAAGGAATACCGGAGAACTCGGCACATCGGATTCATTTAAAAGACAAAAGGCTGACCTCTCCCCTCCCCCATTCCTGTGAGTAAACTTTTTTTTTTTTTTTTTACCAATAATGTTCAGAAAAAAAAAACATAAAAGAGTCAACTTTGACCCGTGAAGTCTGGAAAAACCTGCCCCCTTGTTAAACCTTGCAAACTTTGAAGCTGGTCACAGTGGAAAGAACTGGAAGAACATGGAAAGAACCAACCTTTTCCGTTCCAAAGAGAAAAATTAAAATTATGACACCAGCTCTGTGATGCAACAATTTTGAGTTTTGGAAGGGAGGACATCCCTTTTCAGGGCTGCAGCCAGGCGTGAGGAATCTTACCTTGTTTGCAAAAAATAGGATTACTTTTCTTGCAAGGGATGCGGTGGCTCAGTGGCTAAGACACTGAGCTTGTCGATCAGAGAGGTCAGCAGTTTGGCAGTTTGAATCCCTAGCACCGCGTAACGGAGTGAGCTCCTGTTATTTGTATCGGCTTTTGCCAATCTAGCAGTTCGAAAGCATGTAAAAAATGCAAGTAGAAAAATAGGGCCCACTTTGGTGGGAAGGTAACAGCGTTCCGTGCGCCTTCGGCATTTAATCCTGCTGGCAACATGACCACGGAGACGTCTTCGGATAGCGCTGGCTCTTCGGCTTTGTAACGGAGATGAGCAACGCCCCCTAGAGCCGGAAATGACTAGCACGTATATGCGAGGGGAACCTTTACCTTTACTTTCTTTGCAGTGCCAAGTACAGGTAGTCCTTGAGTTACAACCAATTGCTTAGTGACTGTTTAAGGTTGCAACGTCACTGAAAAAAGTGACTTGTGACCATTTTTGTTGTGGCCTGTTGGCCGCTGGCCTCTCCAGCAAGCGAATCAGAGGAGGAGGAGGAGGTGTGGGAGTCAGAGTCAGCAATAAGGGCAACCTGGGAGCTCCGAGGGGGAAGAGGAAATGGAGCTGTCAGAGAGAGAGATACAGAGGCGGAACCTGGGCCAACCATCAGACGGAGAGTCAACAGCCCCTAGGTTTGGAGGTGGATGATGAGGAAAAGGAGGAACAGCTGGGTCCAGTGCCTGATATGCGGATGTGCAGGAGGCAGAGGAGAGGAGAGCAGTGGAAATCTATAGGCTGGTCCTTGGGATCAGAAGAGCCACCACTGCTAGCAAGGCCCCACCCTAGCTCTGAGGATAAAAGGCAGGGGACGGAGATGAATAGATGTGACAGGCTATTCATCTCCCGGCCAGACGAACTTGTTAGCCTGTAATAATGAACTGTTGTAAGTTGAGGACTATCTATATATATATATAAGGCACAGCTTGGTACGGCAGGGTCAAGCTATTTTCCAAAACACCTGAAGGCCAGAAAAGGAATAATGGATGGAAACTAATCAAGGAGAGAAGCAACTTAGAACTAAGAAGAAATTTCCTGACCGAGAGACCAATGAACCAGTGAAACAACGCCTCCAGAAGTTGTGAATGTTCCAGCACTGGAGGTTTTTAAGAAGAGATAGGATAGCCACTTGTCTGAAATGGTATAGGATTTCCTGCCTGAGCAGGGGGTTAGACTAGAAGACCTCCAAGGTCCCTTCCAACTCTGTTACTCTGTTAAGAATCCTCGAAGAACAGGAAAAACCTTGGAATTGTTCCTTAAGAACAAGAGAGGGAAGACTGTGTGTCTGCCTTTGTGTGTGTTTACAAGCAGTTCCTTATTTATGACAGTCTCTCCAGCGGTTCACCATTTTTGGAAAAAAACCTACCTTTTTACTAGGGCTTGCAAAGCTTGTGAATGCAGCTGGCGCCCTCTGTTGGCTCCTCCTATCAATTATTTCCCAGCATGGAGTAAAAACCGCAAAAGCCATGCTAAGCAAAAATTCACTCTCCTTTGCTAAATGGGGAAAATGGTATTATTTATCTGCAGAACCTAGGCAAGGAAACCAAATCCCTAATCCCTGTAATTTATTTGACAGCAGACAAATGGAGTGCAACCTTATTATTTATCAGCAGCTCTTTCTGAGAGAGGTGAAAAAAAAATTGTATTTATAGCTTTGGAGCAGTTCTGCGCTGCAGACTTAGCTGCTTGACTTCACTGCTGTTTGCTGGCTGTTTCATTATGCCAACTTCTAGGCTGGATAGTAATCTGGGTTGGGCTGTTGATTGGTTCTAAGAATAACGCACCCAGAATAGAGCTGGAAGGGATCTTGGAGGTCTTCTAGTCCAGCCCTGTGCTCAAGCAGGAGATCCAGAGGTCAGATTCTACCGGTTCAGACTGGTTCTACAGATCTGGTTGTTATGATTCTTCACAGTGCAGAACAGGGGTCCCCAACCACTGGGCCCCGGACCGGTATCGGTCCGTGGAACATTTTCTACCGGGCCGCCGGTTTGCTGAGCGCCGCCATCTTGTTTGACGAGAAAGTGCTTCCGGGTGAGCTTTTCCGGTTGGAAAGCGGCGTTTGGGTCCTGAAGGAATCCTCGTGCCTTAGTTTCATCGAAGGGGGGGCGGTGGCTTCAAACAAAACTAAGGCGCGAGGATTCTTTCAGCACCCAAGGCAAGGCGAGCCGAGTGACCGTCCCGAAGCCGTTCCGAAGCCCATCGACAAAGGTACAAAGGAGGAGTTGAAGGTGGCGGGGAGAAGCGGGGGACGGCTGGCTGGCTGGTCGCTCAGCTCGCCTTGCCATGCGTGCTAATGCCGGTACCGGGCTGCGGATCATTTTGTGATGCTGGTACCGGGCCGTGGCACAAAAAAGGTTGGTGGCCACTGGTGCAGAACACTGGCAAATCCTGTCCTTGGCTGGCCCTGCCCCTCTCTGCCCGCCCCTCCCCTCCCCTCCCAGTCAGTCCTTACGGCGCATGCATGACATCGCGCACATGCTCGGCATCACTGACTGCATTCTCCTCTGCCCAGTCAGTCCTTAAGGTAATTCTTTTTTTTTCTTTCTCTCCCGACAATCAGCTGTTCTGATGATCAGCTGTGCCAGGATCCCCCTCGCTGTCTTACTACTTCGCCCAGGAGGCTTCCCTGAGGCCCAGGAGGCAAAAAGGGGCAGAAGGGAGCACGGGGGGGGGAGGGGAGCTGCACCCCCCCTGCTCCATTTTTTGCCTTCTTGGGCCCCAAGGAAGCTTCCTGGACACAAAATCACCCCCCAGGAGGCTTCCCTGAGGCCCAGAAGGCCCAAAAACGCAGTGTGGGCGGGTGCTGCGTGCCCCTCCGGGCTCCATTTTTTGCCTTCCTGGGCCCCAGGGATGCCTCCTGGGGGGTGATTTTGTGTCCAGGAAGCTTCCTTGGGGCCCAAGAAGGCAAAAAAAGGAGGGGGGGGGGTGGTGCGTGCCCCCCCGGGCCCCCTTTTTTGCCTTCCTGGGCCCCAGGGATGCCTTCTGGGAGCAAAACCGCCACCCCAGGAGGCTTCCCTGAGGCCCAGAAAATTAAAAAAAAAAACCCAGGGGGTGGTGCTGCTGCTGCTGCTGCAAAAAAAGCCACACCCACCCAGTCACATGGCCACATCCCCCTAGCCATGCCCACAGAACCCATTGTTAAAAAATTTGAATCCCTTCCCCGAGGAGACCCTACACCATTTTGGACAAGGGCCTGTCCAGTCTCTTCTAAAAAACCTCCAGTGATGGAGTGTCCACAATTTCTGGTGGCAAGCTGTTCCACTGGTTCATTGTCCTCACTGTTAGGAAGTTTCTCCTTAATTCCAGGTTGCTTCTCTCCTTCCCATCCATTGTTTCTTGTTCTGTCCTCTGGGGGGTTTGGAAAATAAATTGACCCCCTTTCTCTTTGGGGCAGCCCCTCAAATACTGAACGACTGCTATCATGTCCACCCTAGTCCTTCTTTTCTCTAGACTAGACGTATCCAAATCCTGCAACCATTTTTCACCTGTTTTTAGTCTCCAAACCTTTAATCGTCTTAGTTGCTCTTTGCACTTTGTGCCAAAGTCTCAATATCTTCTTTGTAATGTGGTGACCAAAACTGGATGCAGTATTCCAGGTGTGGCCTTACTTTATAAAGCAGTACTAATAACGTCACCTGATATGGATTCTATCCCTCTGTTTATACAGCCAAGGATTGTATTAGCTTTTTTGGCTGGTGCTGCACAATGTCTAGCTCCTATTTAAAGGATTGTCTACTAGAACCAGGGGTGGGGGGCTGCTGGGGGGTTCGCAGAGGTTCGGGAGAACCCCTAGCTAAGATTCTGCACAGTTGGGAGACTCCCACTCCTGGCTGGCCTCGCCCATTCCACCCCTCCCAGGAGTCCCCACGTGGCCCATTTTGGATGCAGATAAGTGCAGAACACACGTGGAGGCTCGGGGAGGGCAAAAAAACAGGCCTCCTGAACGTTCAGGAAGGCCGTAAATGGGCCCATTTCCAGCTTTCCTGCTTCCGGAGCCCATGGAGGCCGTTTTCGCCCTCCCGGAGGCTTGAGGAAAGCCTCTGGACTTTGGGGAGGGCAAAAATCTCCCCCCCGCTGTGGTGCAGGAGGCTGACTAGGCCACGCCCACCATGGCTACACCCATCCAGCAACCGGGCAGAGAACCCCCTTGCTAAAATTTTTGAAGCCCATCCCTGACTAGGACTCCAAGGTCCCTCTCACAGTGACTGTTTTTTTTTTTTTAAACAGACTTTATTCAGTTTTCACATTAAAAACAAAAATCTCTTTTTAGTGGACAACATATTTCCGGGTCATCATCTTTACATACAAATATGACAGAAATTATACATTGATATATGCATACTTAATTCTATTATTACCTTTTCCATTCCAAATTTTCAGTAAGGAGAGAAACAAACACATTAATTCTAGCCTCTTTCATTAATTTCAATCAATTTTGTTTCATTTCAATTATTTCAAATATAATCCTTTAGTATTTGTTTTTAAACATAAAGATAAACAATATATATTTGCCTAATAAATAATAATAAGGTTTAATTCTAAATTTTTTCATTAATCCCAATCTAAACATTTTTAAATTTCATTTCAATTATTTCAAGTATAATCCTTAATATTTATTTTAAAAATAAAAATAAACAATATATATTTGCCTAATAGTGGTAATAATGAAGTTACCAATGTCTCTCCTTGCTTTTAATAATCTATATTAAACTTATTAAGCTTATTAATTTAGCTGGTTCTTTAGTCTGTCACATTCCCTTTCCATTACACTTTTTTTTATAAATTCTAAATTAATACAGATCTTAACACACCCACACAAAAAGAAAAAAGAACAAGTATAAGTTTCCCCTCTTTTACTATTTTGAGTGTGACACCTTAATGATTAGAATATACCTTTATTCCCTCATCTTAATTCCCAATAAACCATTAGTCATTACATCTTCTCAATTGGATTCCACAGCATATTTCCCCCCCTTTAATAAGAGTTATCAGTATCTATATTACCCTATTTTCTAAATATTTTTAATTGCAGAAATATTCTTATTACCCCTTGTCACCCTGCAGAATCCCCCTTTTAAATCATCAACCATTATCTCTGAAAAGGCCATTTCTTTTCAACATTTTACTAGTTCTCACAGTGACTGTTTTTGAGCCAGGTTTCGCCTAATCTGCACTTCGGTTTTTCCTGCCCAGGTAGGTGTAAATGAAAGGATGGAACCCAGAGTTTTGGCAGAATTGCTTCCCAACTTTTCATTGGCTTGCAAAAAGAATTAAAAGAGTCCAGAAGGCACCTACTCGTCACCTTTTTCCTCCATCCTCTCTCTATTTGTTGTCAGAATTCTGACAGGGAGCTTGTGTGTTAACCATTCAGAACAGCCAGAAGGTGGCATCACTCAACCGTCTGGCAAAAATCAACAGAAATCTTGTAGTACCATTTGTAACTACCAGTAGTTCTCGAATTTCAACCACAATTGTGCCCCAATTTTTTGGTTGATAAGTGAGACATTTGTTCAGTGAGTTTTGCCCCATTTTTACGACCTTTCTTGTCGCGGCTATTAAGTGAATCTCTGCAGTTGCTAAGTTAGTGACACCGTTGTAAAATGAATCTGGCTTCCCCATTGTCAGAAGGTCGCAAAAGGGGATCACGTGACCCTGGGGACACTGCAACCACCATAAATATGAGTCAGTTGCCAAATGTCTGAATTTTGGTCACGTGACCACAGGGAGGCTGCAACGGTTGTAAGTATGAAAAATGGTTGTAGCTCACTTTTCTCAGTGCTGTCGGAACTTTGAGCGGTCACTATACAAACTGTCGTATGTAGAGGACTACCTGTAATCCAGTTTATTCCAAGGGAGACATTTTTGTGAGCTGCTGCTTGCTTACTCACTTGCATTGAATGGCTATATATGAGGATTGTTCCCCCATTAAGATGGGTGGACTTCAGCTCCCAGAATTCCTCAGGCAGGTTGTTCAGAAATTCAAGTAGTGCATTGAAATCTTTTTTTTTTCATTCAGGTTTTTTTTTAATATTTTACAATAATTCAATTTCATTTCAACCATGTCTCGACTGGGTACATATAACTTGTGCTTACAATTATAATTAATACTTTTCTTACCAATATAACAATAATCACATTTTCTTATAGCTATTATTTAATATATCTATTATTTTTTTTAACAATCTTAACTTATTGCCCTATATATTCATCTGGCCCATTTTTATTTGTTTTATTTACCAACCACTGTAATGCATTGAAATCTTGTATTGTATTGAACGGATGTATTTCTCAACTATATCGTTTCCTCAAAAATACGACCTACCCCGAAAGTAAGTCCTAGCTTGATTTTTACACATGCGCCCAATATAAGCCCTACTCCCGAAATAAGCCCTAATTAACATCCCACCCAGTCCAGAGTACACGGGTAAAAATTAAGCGAGGATCAGGATGGGGAGTGGTGGAGCTGCCCTACTACTTACCTTTGGACAGTTGTAGCCAGGCCTTGCACACCCCGACACCTGCCCTGCCGGCCCATTTCTTCTGCAGCTGGCCAGGCTTTTCTGAAGTCCTCTGTAGTTGATAACAAAACTCTGGATCGATCCGGACCTCTGTTATCGGCTGCAGAGGCCTTCTGGAAAGCCTTGCCGGCTGCAGAAGAAGAAGTTCCTGAAGGCCTCTGACAGCAAAAAGGAGGCTGGGGACGACATGCGCATGTGAGGTTAGTGTTGTGGTTCACCGGCAGCCGGTTCAGACAGAAGCGGAATCAGACAGTGGTGAAGAAACGGGGCCAGTCTGGGAATCTGGAGAGGACTCGGATGAGGGTCCTGCGTCTGATGCAGAGATGGGGCCAGGACCATCTGGGAGTGGGGTGCTGCCTCCGGAGTCTGGCAGCAGCAAGGCAGAGGAACAATGGGAGCCTGTTCCCAGTGCACATATGCACAGAGCTGCTAGAAGGCAAGAACAGCTGAAACAAAAGGGGTGACTCAGGAGTAAGGCTGGGAGGTGATTGCCCCTCCCATAAAGGTATAAGGGCAACCTGGGAGCTCCGAGGAGGAAGAGGGAATGGAGCTGTCAGAGAGAGAGAGAGACAGAGAGAGAGAGACAGAGAGAGAGAGACAGAGGCGGAACCTGGGCCAACCGTCAGTCCTCAGATGGAGAGTCAACAGCCTTGGAGGTGGCTGATGAGGAAGAGGATGAACAGCTGGGTCCAGTGCCTGATATGCGGATGCACATTAAATGACAAGGTTCCATCTTTATTCAGTATCTAAACTGCACTTTTGGGCTTTTTTTACTTGTGAACTGCAGTAGTTCATCATCCCTGGGAGATTCCAGAAGCATGGATAGAGTTCATTTCCCTTGGTATCTTTTCTCCATGCCTGCGATATCTTGATGGAATCTCTCCCCATGCTTATCACTCACTGCCCCACAGTTCAAAGGAAAATAATCTAAATAGGAGCTGCTGACTCAGTTCTACAGAGGAATGATTGAGTTCTGTCATCTGCACCTCTATAACTGTCTGGTTTGGCTTTGCAACCAAACAAGACAGACACAGACTTCAGAGGACAATTAGGACTGCAGAAGAAACAATTGCTAACATCATGCCTTCCATTGAGGATCTGTATATTGCATGAGTCAAAAAGTGGGCTGTGAAAATATTTACAGACCCCTCACATTCCAGACATAAATTGTTTCAACTCCTACCCTCAAAACGACATTATAGGTCACTGCACACCAGAACAACTAGACACAAGGACAGTTTTCCCCCAAATACCATCACTCTGTTAAACAACTAATTCCCACAACACTGTCAAACTATTTACTAAGACTGTATTACTATTTTTCTTCTCATCCTTCCCATTACTTAGCTCCTTTTCTACTTATGGCTATAACCTTGTTGGTTATATCTTTACAATTTATATTGTTTTATTTAGTTTCCTAGTATGATTTAGGTTGATTGCTTATTTAGTATCCTATGACTATCACTAAATGTTGTATCTTATGATTCATGATAATGTATTTATGATGACTATGCTTATGATTTATACATATACCTCTTATGTACACTGAGAGCTTATGCACTGAAGACAAATTCCCTGTGTATCCAGTCACACTGGCCAATAAAATATTCTGTTCTGTTCTGTTCTGTTCTGTTCTACTCTATTCTATTCTATTCTATTCTATTCTATTCTATTCTATTCTATTCTATTCTATTCTATTCTTCATTCCAATATTCTATTCTATTCTATTCTATTCTATTCTATTCTATTCTATTCTATTCTAAATGTGAGTGTATGAAGTGAATTTTCAGTGATGTGTTTGCACCAAGTGCTTTATAGGATCTAAGCAAATTTTCTAGGTGTTTTTCATAGTCATCTGAAGATAAATTTATACACTTCCCTGTAGTACCACTTTCATTGTCCTACCATACTTTGTCGAGAATTCATGATCATCAGATACCTCCCTCCCTCATAGGCAAATATACTTGCCTGGGTATAAATATTTCTTGTGAAATATCTTGAAAACTTTAGTCAACCAGCAACTTGATCATCTGCTTTCTAATCCATCTAATAATCAAAATATGTAAAATTAAGCCATTTTATTTCGGAAGTCGATCCTTTCCCAAAATTTATAGGCCCCTGTATCCAGAGGCAACAGGAGGGAACAGCTTCAGAAGCTGATAAGGTGATGGGAGTTTGTTTGTTTGTTTCCAGATGTCTCCTCCTTGAGAAGTTTAGCCTTCGTTTGACTTCTTTGATGGCTTAGGCAGATGTCAGTTTCTCAATCCAAGCGGTTCTACGGAGGAAAACAAATTGGGAACAGGAGGAAATCTGGCATGGTTGTCTCCCCCTTCCTTAATGGATGGGAGCAGTCTACAGATAATACAAGCCGTAAAGGACTTGTTAAAAGTTTAGGCTTCTAGGCTACGAAGGAAAAAAACAAACACATCTTTGGAACATGGATTGAAGGGAGCAGATTGCATCTCTGAGGACCAGTTTATTTTGGCAGTGGTGGCAGAACAACCCGAGGTTAAAAGTCAATGTTTCTCTTCAATCAGAAGCACGGCTCCATATCCTGAGGGAAGCTGTCTCTTCCCACTTAGAAGTTTTCCTATCTGAAGTGGGTTGCATGGAAGAACCTACACTGCTAAGGGCCCAAGAGGTCAGTGTCCAGCAGCACCTGGGGAAAAAGCCAGTAAAAATCCAGTCCCAAGAAAGCCTGCTGGGTCACTTAATCAGCATTGCAAGCAGGAAGATATCTATCATTCGTATGGAAAGAGGGTAGAAAGTTTGTTTTGCTGTCTCTGTAAGATCACCCTTCCTCACTCGTATCTTACACTTATGTCCGAGGCCCGTAATGGTGAACCTATGGCATGCGTGCCGGAAGTGGCATGCAGAGCCACTTCTGCTGGCATGCGAGAGGTTGCCTGGAAGAACCCCACTGCGCATGCATGCGCCGGCCACCTGACAGCTGATTGTTGGGTATCTGGTGCATGCATGGGGGTGGGGGTGGGTGGGAGACGCGCACTCATGCACAGAGATGCACGCTGTGCACGGGAGGATCTCACGTCCATGCGCGGACACATGGCCCACAGGGGGATTGCATGTACATGCACAGATGCGCGGCGTGCACAGGGGGTTGCATACGCATGCACAGGGTGTATGTGTGGGCCCCTGGCACATTGCCTTCTGGGTACTGGGATGCGAGAGTGCGTGAGTGCAATTTAACAGATAATCAGAGTTGGAAGGGACCTTGTAGGTCATCTAGTCCAACCCCCCGCCCACCCTACACCATTTCTGACAAATGGCAGTCCAATGTCTTCTTGAAAGTCTCAAGTGATGGCACTCCCACAACTTCCGAGGGCAAGCTGTTCCATTGGTTGATTGTTCTCACTGTCAGAAAGTTTCTCCTTATTTCCAGGTTAAATCTCTCCTTGTTCAGTTTCCATCCATTATTCCTTGTCTGGCCTACAGGCACTTTAGAAAATAGCTTGACCCCTTCCTCTCTGGGGAAGCCCCTCAACTATTGGAAAACTGCTATCATGTCTCCCCTGGTCCTTCTCTTTACTAAACTAGCCAAGCCCAGTTCCTGCAACCATTCGTTGTATGTTTTAGCCTCCAGTCCTCTAATCATCCTGGTTGCTCTTCTCTGTACTTTTTCTAGAGTCTCAACATCTTTTTAAAAATGTGGTGACCAAAACTGGATGCAGTACTCTAGGTGTGGTCTTACTAAGGCTTTATAGAGTGGTATTAGTACTTCCCTTGATCTTGACTGTATCCCTCTGTTAATACAACTTAGGATTGCATTAGCTTTTTTGGCTGCTGCTGCACACTGCTTGCTCATGTTTAGCTGGTTGTCCACTAAGACTCCAAGATCCCTCTCACAGTTACTGCTATTGAGCCTGGTTTCACCCAGTCTATATGTGTACTTTGGGTTTTTCTTGCTGAAGTGTAGGACTTTACTTTTCTCTACATTGAATTTCATTTTGTTAGATATGGCCCAGTGTTCTAGTCTGTCAAGATCCATCTGGATCTTGAGCCTATCTTCTTGGGTGTTAGCTATTCCTGCCAGCTTAGTATCATCTGCAAATTTGGTAAGTTTCCCTTCTATTCCCTTATCTAAGTCATTAATGAAGATATTGAAAAGTACTGGGCCTAAGACGGAACCTTGTGGCACCCCACTGCTTACTTCCCTCCATGTAGACTTAGACCCATTAAGGACTACTCGTTGAGTACGGTTTGCCAGCCAGTTGCGAATCCATCTAGGGGTGGTGCTATCTATTCCACCTTTTTCTAGCTTACTAAGAAGTAGGTTGTGGTCTACTTTGTCAAATGCCTTGCTGAAATCTAAATATATTATGTCCACAGTATTTTGCTAGTCTACTAATTTAGTCACTGTGTTGAAGAATGAAATAAGATTAGTTTGGCATGATCTGTTTTTAACAAACCCGTGCTGACTGCTAGTTATTACTTTACTTGTTTCTAGATGTTGGCAGATCTGGTTTTTTATTATCTTTTCCAGTATCTTCCCGGGTATTGATGTTAGGCTGATTGGTCTATAGTTTCCTGGGTTTGTTTTTTTTCCTTTTTTTGAAGATGGGAACCACATCAGCTCTTTTCCAGTCCTCTGGTAGTTCCCTGGTACTCCAGGATTTTTGAAAGATATGGTGCAGTGGTTCTGAGATGACCTCTGCCAGCTCCTTTAAAACTCTGGGATGTAATCCATCAGGCCCCGGTGATTTGTTTTCATCAAGGTCAGACAGGTGTTCTCTTACTATTTTTTTTGCTTATTTTAACTTTTATTTCTGGTCTGTCTTTTACAGTTGTTTTTGGTGGGTTGAGCTATAGTTTCTTTTTGTGTGAAGATGGATGCAAAGAATGAGTTAAGCAGTTCTGCTTTCTCTCTGTTGCCTGTTACTTCCTTGCCATCTTCTCTCTTTAATGGACCAACTGTTTCCTTGATTTTATTCTTGTTATTTATATGTTGGAAGAAACTTTTTTTTTATTATCTTTGACTTTTGTTGCAAGTCTTTGTTCGTTCTGAGCCTTTGCTATCCTGACTTCGTCTTTGCAGATTCTGGCTATCTGCTGATATTCTGCCTTAGTTGTATGTCCTTCTTTCCATTTTTTGTACTTGTCCTTTTTTTCTTTCAATTTGCCAGAGAGATCTTTGTGTAGCCATGCTGGTTTCTTCTTGGATTTCTTGTTTTTCTTTCTCAGTGGTATTGTGCTGGTCTGGGCTTCTATGATCATACTTTTTAGAGTTTCCCAAGATTCTTGAGTTGTTTTCCCCTTTAGGATTTTCATCCATGGAATCTTTCCCAAGTTCTCTCTGAGTTTATTGAAATCAGCTCTTTTAAAATCCAAGACTCTGGTGTCATTATGTTCTGTTGCTTGTGTTTGTGTTATGTTGAATTCTAGTATGACATGGTCACTCTCACCCAAGGTTCCTGCAGTTTCAACTCCCTCTATCACTTCTTCTCTGTTTGTAAGAATTAAATCCAGTATGGCTGTCCCTCTAGTTTCACCCTCTACCTTTTGGACAACAAAGTTGTCAGCTAGGTTGGTTAGGAACTTATTTGATTTCTCACTTGGTGCAAAATTAGTTTTCCAACTGATATCAGGATAATTGAAGTCTCCCATTACTATTGTTGTGTGTTTCCTGCTTATGTTTGTTAGTTGGCTGGCAAAAAGGACATCTATATTTTCTGCTTGATTGGGTGGCCTATAATATACACCTATGGCCATGTCATTCTTTTTTCTTTTTGGCACAGGACACCAAAAAGGTTAGCCACCACTGTCCTAGGCAAATGATCTTTGGAATGAGGGAGGAGGAGGAGGAAGAAGAGAAAAAGAAAAGGAGGAGAAGGAAGAAGAGAAATCAACACCATCCGTCGTCAGGTGGCAGCTCTTTCTTTAGTTCTGTTGTGTGGTAAGATAAGACTCCCTGGCACAGCAACCCATGGTGCACAGATTTCTTAAAGGAGCTGCTAATCTGTGTCCATCTATCGTTCACAGGTACCCCAGAGGAATAGGAAGAAGAGAAAGAGGGGGAGGGGGAGGAGAAGAGGAGGAAGAAGAGGAGGGACAAGAGGAAGAAAAGAAAGAGAAGAGGAAGAAGGAGAAGGAGGAGAAGGAGGAGAGGAGAAGGAAGAGGAGGGAGGAGGAAAAGGAAGAGGAAGAAGGAAAGGAAGAGGAGTAGGAAGAAGAGGAAGGAGGAGGAGGAGGAGGAGGGGAGGAAGAAGAGAAGAGGAAGAAAAGAAAAAGGGGAGAAGGAGGAAGAGGAGGAGGAGGAGGAGGGGGAAATTTGTTAATGATCTTGCTTCCTTGGAAAGGGAATAGAATGAGAACACAGTGGAGGTTTAATTCCTGCATTCATTGTTATGCTTCAGAAATAACCCATATGTTCTGGTAGCTTAAGTATTAAAAACATGTGTTTTTATGGAAGAGACAAATAACAAAATACAGACAGCTGTCCTTCCTGTGGAAATGGTACCGTTTATAGTAAACGATGTTCATTATATCTGCAGGTGTTGTACACATGTCAAAACACTATTGGTAGGAAATGTATTCTGTATTCCTCAGCCAACATAACAATCAAAGCATAAAGTCTGTTTTGGCTGGATAAAAGGGTTCGGTGAAGTAACCCAGCTACTCACGTGCACCACAAGCCACAGCACATCTTGAGATGGGAGCAATCTTCCACCTCTCACTGGAGGTGTGTCTTATCACCTGGGAAATCAAGGTCTTCCAACAGTTAAGCAAACCACATCCAACCAAACATCTGTTCAAACCGGTGCAGGGAGAAAACAGCTGTTCCATTAATGCACGGGAACAATAACATGGAAACAATCTGATTCCTAAGATATGGAGGAAGCAGAAACTGTGCTTGGATTACAACTCAGCATCAGAATAGAGCAGGAAGGGACCTTGGAGGTCTTCTAGTCCAGCCCCCTGCTCGAGCAGGAGACCCTATACCCATGATGGCAAACCTATGGCACGTGTGCCACAGGTGGCACGCAGTCATTTGTGCTGGCACGCAAGCTGCAGGCAAACTGTGCGCGCCTCACAGCTGATTTTCAGTCGGTTTGAGGCCTTTTTCGGCCTCCCAAAGGCTTGAGGAAGGCTTCTGCAGGCTTCTACAAGCTTTGTAGGCCGAAATATTAGTCCCATTTTGTCACTTCTGGTATTTTCAGAAAAAACAGGAAGTGACGAAACAGGGCTAGATTTTTTTTTCCAAAAGTCTCCACAACATCTGTTTTATAATATGGTGACCAAAACTGGATGCAACATTCCAGGTGTGGCTTTTACTAAGGTTTTATAAAGCGGTACTAATGCTTCACGTGATTTTGATTTTATGCCTTTGTTTCCCAGCTTTCCACATTATTGGCAGGTGAGAAACAGGAATTCAAGAACATCAGGTTTACCTCAGATGCTCCCCAACCCTTTAATCCATTCAGGAGGCTACAGGTTTTACGGGCCTACTTTAAATATGAGTCAATCTGGGTTCAATCTGCTTTCACTTATTTCCATAATATATAATGGAAAGAAAATTATGTTAAATACATGTCATTTAAATGTAATGATGGTAGTGGGAGAGTTTGTTTACATTAACTGAATTAGCAAAAAACCTAAGTTAAATTTCAATAATTTAATGGGGGCAGCCGGAGAGGTCTTCAGTGCCCACAACATCTTGGCAACTATTCTGTCCAAAATATAGTAGTGAATCTGTTTTTATTATTTACAACCTTGAAGGAGGTTGGCACCTTGAAGGTGGCACATAGGTTAGACCAGGGGTGTCAAACTCAAGGACAGAATCTCGCCCACGGGGCCACCTTGGAAACAGCAAAGGACAAGCTGGCAGTGCCCCTGCCAACCAAGATGGAGGATGGAAGGGCCAAGCTCCGTTTTCAGCTGCAAATGGCCTCCAACCCTCTGCCAATGACAATGGAGCTTAAGTAGGGCTGCCCTCCCTAGCTCCATTTTCCCCGGCAGAGCCCTTGGGCCACCACAGGTGCCCCGACATCAGTGGTGCTGAGCTGCCCAACCCTCTGCCCCCCGGGATTGGTTTCATTTTAATTTGGAGATTTCACAAAACCAATTAAAAACCTTTTTTTTTTTTTTCAAAATCTGGGTCTCACCCAACACCTCGATAGTTAGCTAAATAACCCAGCTTAATTATACCACGTTTTGAGGAGATAGCAGCAGGACTTCCCAAATGAGCAGGGGCTGAGTAATAGCTCTACTTTCCTAAGCGTCTCCTTGCAAGCCACCCACACCCGCCTTAAAAATTACTCATCACATTTGCCATTAAAAGCAGCGGCTTCACCTCAAAAGCTGCCATTTCAGGTGCGTGCTTCATCAGAACATGACGCTTATGCTGCGTGGCGCAACAAGCTGCAACCAGCCCTCTTTCTCACTTCCTCTTACCAATTTAATCCCCGTGCATCTGGTTTAGCCCACAGCCAAGTTCACATGCAGTTCATCCACGCAGTTTAACTGCCACACTGCCCTGCATTTCACGGTCCAGTGTGGTGTTATGCTCAGGGTTTTTTCTCCCCTGTGTGCTATGATGCTGTTTCTAGGTAACAGAAGAGTTAGAAGGGACCTTGGAGGTCTTCTAGCCCAACCCCTTCCCTGCTCAAGGCGGGAAACCTTATATACCATTTCAGACAAGTGGCTGTCCAATCTCTTCTTAAAAACTTCCAGTGTTGGAGCATCCAGAACTTCTGGAGGCAAGTTGTCCCACCAATTTGTTTTGTCAGGAAACAAAACAGAGTTAAAAGGGACCTTGGAGGTCTTGTAGTCCAACCCTCTGCTTAGGCAGGATATCCTACTACACACCACTTCAAACGTTTATCCAATTTCTTCTTAAAAACTTGCAGTGTTGGAGCATTTACAACTTCTGAAGGCAAGTTGCTCCACTGATTATTGTCAGGAAATTTCTCCTTAATTCCAGGTTGCTTCTTTCCTTGACTAGTTTCCATTGCTTCTTGTCCTGCCCTCAGGTGCTTTGGGAAACAGGTTTGGCCTCCTCTTCCTTGTGGCAGCCCCTCAAATATTGGAAGACTGCTATCATGTCTCCTCTAGTTCTTCTCATTAACTTTTTCCTACTTCTTCATTGACTGTTTCCTACTATGATTTGATTGCTTATTGTACCCTATGACTATTATTAGGAGCCTCAGTGGCGCAGTGGTTAAGAGTGCAGTACTGCAAGCTACTTCTATTGCAACCAGCTGCCTACAATTTGGCAGTTCGAATCCCAAGGTTGACTCAGCCTTCCATTCTTCCGAGGTAGGTAAAATGAGGACCCAAATTGTTGGGGGCAATAGGCTGACACTGTAAACCACTTAGAGAGGGCCGGAAAGCACTATAAAGCGGTATATAAGTCTAAGTGCTATTGCTATTAAGTGTTATACCTTATGATTCTTGGCTCTTGACGAATGTATCTTTCTTTTATGTACACTGAGAGCATTTGCTCCAAGACAAATTCTCTATGTGTCCAATCACACTTGGCCAATAAAGAATTCTATTAAACTGGACATACCCAATTCCTGCAACTGTCCTCCTTATATTTGCTCCTAATTATCTTTGTTGCTCTTTTCTGCATTCTTTCCAGAGTGCCCTGATGATGTTACCTAGTTGGGTCGTGAAATGTCTGCAAGAAAACAACCAAGCTCAGAGGGCCCCAAGGACCCCTCGTTTCAACCCTGAGTTACAAAAATTCCCTTTTATCAGTAAATGCTGGTTCTCAGCAAAAGTTCCCGCAGAAAACAATTGGTTTGGTTAACGATCTCCACACACACAAAAAAAGTGTAAAATTGTGTCGGTCCTGCAGCATCCTTTACAACTCTCATGACTTATGACCCCTAAAGGGGAGACTCCATGATGGCCATAAGTTGAGGACTACCTGTATGTAGTTTTAAACAGGTAAATATTTGATAAACGAATTACACAATTATTGTGCCTCCCATCCGACAACCCACATCACCAATGAGAAAAACCCACCGCCACACAGTCTCATATAAAACAGTGAAGCCTTTTATTTTACTTTGTTTTGTTGTTGTGGTTGGAGGCCAAAAAAAAAAAAAAAAGAATCACCTTAGGATGTTTTTCAAGACTTTCACCACTCAGAAACAAAAGGGTTATTAAAAAAGACATAGTTTTTTTACAGGACTTGAGCAAAAACAGGTACATTTCATTTTATTTATAGGAGAGAGGGGAAATTGTTTGTCATAATAAAGTGTCACGGTTCTAGATCTCATTGGCAGACCTCAACATCAGTATTTACCTGATAAAAAGAGCACCGGAAAAGCCATCTCCATCATAATTAAGCAGGGCTCAGAATAGAGGAAAACAAGGTTTAAAATGGAGGTCAACTTTAAAATCTAAGGACTTCAACTCCCAGAACTCCCCAGCCAGCATGACTGGTTGGGGTATTCTGGGAGTTGAAGTCCACAGGTCTTAAAAGTTGCCAAGGTTGGACATGCCTGCTTTAAAGTCTCAGCATCATTTCCTGATTTTGTGAACTACCAAGATTTTGGTGTTTTTAGGACCCGTGGACTTTCAACTCCCAGAATTCCCCAGCCAACATGGCTGGCTGGGGAATTCTGGGAGTTGAAGTCCACAGGTCTTAAATGTCTCCAAAGTTGGGACACACCTGCTTAAAAATCTCGGCATCAATTCCTCATGTTCTGAACTACTGAGACTCAAGGAATTATGCCATTGTGTCAGAGTGTGTGGCTGATGAAGTCAATTAACAGGGCAGCCCTGGAAATAAATAACGGCCATTGCAATGTGATCGTTCCTAATTAAGAACAGTAAAAATAACCATCATGATTCTCGCGCACAATTACATAGCTAATTTTTCCTCTGATTTACTGTCATGTTCTGACTACTAGGTGACTGATGGACACGAAGCATTAACATTCATTAAATCGTAATTTTTAGGAGACCGTCAACCACATGAAGGGCTCATTTTCAAGAAGCAGATTGGCACCAACTACCCAGCGCCTTTCTGACTCGGTATCTCTCTCTCATCTTGCCAGAAAAAGGAACATGTGAACATGTCACAGAACAACTGCATCTTCAGCGTTCCTGATTTTCAATCAAGAGGTAGGGGAAGTCAATGGAAAGAAGCAATTTCTATTGATGGCTAAGTGTGAATTGGGTGTAAGAGGACAGGAAATGCTGGTGTTAAGAAAAGAGAAGTCCATTTTTCATTTTCCTCACCGTTCCTTCTAAACCCACTTCAGACGCCACTGGAATTGGCTCTCATCTTTAACCAGATGGTCAAATGACTCCTGGAGAAGACCACCTAGATCAGGGGTCTTCAAGCTTGACAGCTTTAAGACTTGTGGACTCCCAACTCCCAGAATTCCTCCTCCAGTCATGTGAGCTCAGGAATTCTGGGAGTTGAACTCCACAAGTCTTAAACTTGCCAAGTTGGAAGACCTTTGACCTAGATGTTCACCTGGGATGCTGTTCTCTTTTGACCTTCATCCTTCTAACAGTCAACCTGCTCCGTCCTGAAAGTCCTTCAGATGGACTTCCATTCAATTTGTCAGTCAGAAATAAAACCCACTTGCAAGAATTCTGGGACTCAAGAATTCTGGTCCATGCTTCTGGAAAACCTCTGGGTTTTATACCCCAGATAGTTTGTGCAGGAACGGAGCATGGAAAGGAAAACATCTCCTTACGGTACAGATTTCACAGAATTTCTGGCATCCAAAGCAGCAGGGACGCCAACAAAGACCCATAATTCTAAATTTTGTCATTTTGCTGCATGCAAATTTCACACTCTGGACCTATTAGAAGCTGCGCTGAAACACGATCAAGAACAGATTTGGGATGGTGAATTTTTTTCCTTATTTCCCAGGGTTTGATTTCAATAACCAGGTACAAAGGCTTGACAACTGCGTAGGAAAATAACATGTCTTCCTTTGCAACAGTTGAGAACACACCCCCTCCCACCCCCATTCCCCCAAAAACACAGAGGCATTGCAATATTATTATTTTTTGTTCATTTCTATACATACGTCTTCCAGCTAAGGTTACACACAAGCTTTTAAATTTTTTTTTTTTTATATTCAAAAGTTTTTCACACTATAAGGCTATTAAAAATGCTGGTATGTTTGTAAATGACTAATTCTGAAATCATTCTCTGAAAACCTTCTACGTGCTCTGGACATTTGCCTTCGGCTGTTTTTTCCACCCCCAATAATGTTTTTGCAAAGGGGATGCAGGACCCATTGCCATTATAAAAAAAAAAAAAAAGAATCACAAAACGCTATATTATCTATTTCATAAAACTTTGGAGCTGCGCCTTTGAAAAGACATTCTTAATCTCTGAAATGAGAAGCTCTCTGCCTCTTCTACTTCCTCTCTCTTCAAAGGGGATTCAAACCCGGAGTTTCCTTCTGTGTCTTGCACATCATGGGACATGTGGCTTATTCACAACACCGGTTGCTCCTATGCCATGAGGTAATGGGCTTGGGCGGAAGGCACACGTGGGAATGGACTTGCCCTGAAAGATTTCCTCCACCAGCCAAACCGAACTCTGGGAATAAAGCTGTGACCACGATTGGATTCTGGTGGGCCACAAACCTTCTGAATTAATTGTTCTGGAGTCTCCACCTGCTACTAAGGGCAGTGAAAGCTGCTCTAGAGGGTTTTGCCTGGTTTTGGGAAGGGAAGGAAGTAGGTTTCCACATTCTTACCACCTACGGCAGGGGTGTCCAATCTTGGCTACTCTTTGAGATTTGTGGACTTCAACTCTCAGCTGCCTAGGAGCTGAAGTCCACAAATCTTAAAAGTTGCCAAGGTTGGATAACCCTGATCCAATGGGATGGGAAAAAGGAGAGAGAAAGCAGTGAACCAGAAAAAACGTTCCTTTCCTTCCAACACCCTGGCTGTCTCCACAAAGTGGTTTTCACGTGAGGCGCAAACCCCCAGGAGATACCCTGAAATAATTCAAACCCTTTCGTGTCGGTTCTATTCTGTTCCTACTCAAATTCAGCACCAATTTTAGTTCAGAAGCTAAAGACGACCCCATTGGATTGTCATTTGAGACCCTCCCTGTTCAATGTGGGGTGTTATTTTCTTTCCCATTTTTTTTTTTAAACTTTCAGGAGAAAGTCCAAATCTTGGCAAGCCAACTCAAGAAGCCGATTTGCCTTTCTTTGGGGACCTTCTGGGTCCATCACTCCCATGGTGAAGCTGTCTACTCCGAAAAGCAGAGCCTCCAATCCGAAAACCACAGAGATGACTGCGTAGTTTACATTCAACTCCCCAACAGAGCAAAAGAACCAGAAACACTAAATCCCTAAGCGCCTCAAGTTGCCAAGACATGTCAAGGTCTGTTTCCAGGTATTACACAAAAGAATGGAAGCTTTCATTTTATAAAGAGGAAGCGTGGTGCTCTGCAATTTCATGGCAATAAACAGAACTTCGCTTCTTTTGCCTTGCTCAAATTTAGCCAGTTTCAGCCTGCCCAATATTTTTCCCCAAATTACAACATTAAAAAAAGCATTTATCCATTATTTTAGGCCCTCTGCTCTGCACAGAATTGTTTCTTAAAACAATCACTGCTTCCTCAAAACGACAAGAGATGCTATATATAGCCTGCCTGCCTCCCATTTAGTTCGATACCCATACAACGAAACAGCCAAGAACAGGGGAGTGTGCAAAATATTTCCATCCCAAAAACAGGCCAAGTTCAGAACAGGTCATTCTTCTTCTTCTTTTTTGGGGGGTGGGTGGGGAGAAGCTGTTTCCAAACATCCTACTTTCAAAAGGGACTCAAGTGATCCAGCATTGTCTTGAGGTGAGGATAGCCTGCACTGTGCAATTCTTGAAATCGTACAACTTTTAAAAAACAGCCACAAAGCACGGCCACTTTGACCTGGAAGCTGTTCTTGTGAAAGCACCCAGAAAAAGAGGTTTCCAAGCAATGAATCAAGCCAGAATCAACTGGATCAGCCATGCCAGGAACAGCACCAGTGGATTGAAAGAGACAACTCCAAAACCTTGCAGGAAGAACGCGCTTAACTCAAACTTAGTTAGAATGAGGAACAGTCAGACTGCAACCCACGAGGGCGGTCTCTTAAATTTCATTGGTTTTTTTGTTTGTTTTTGTTTTAAAAAAAGGGGGAAAAGTTTCTAGATCTCATGATCTTGAAGGAAGTGTCTGGACAATATTTGAGGAGATGATTACAGTACTTAGTAAGACAGTTTGTATCTGGGTAGGAGCTAAATAAGCCCTCTTTGCTAGGATTAAGCAAAGCAATTTTGAAAGGCTTTCTTTGACGGGTGTCCCCAACTCCCAGGCTGGCAGCTTGCTTACAACTGGGGCGCTGCGCGTGCGTGCCCAGCTCAACTTGCAGCCGAGCTGCGTATGCCCATTGCTCGCGCGAGTCGAGCCGTGTACACCACGCGACCCAGCCCGCCACTCCTGCAACCCAGTTCTCCTCGCCCCCACCCCCCACACACAGTCAGGCCACAAAATGGGTGTGTGTGTGTGTGTGCTGTTCTTTCAGTCACATCATTTCGTGCATTTTTAACAGCCAGAGCACAGACACCTCCCTAGTAGGAATAAGACTGAGCGGCTGAGCCTCTTACTGCAGTGGAAATAGGTTGTATGCAAGGAAGCGCTCGTTTTTCCCATCTTCAAGTTTGGAGGATTCCAGCCCAATGGAAGAAACTTAGCAACTGCCCAAGTTTAGAAATCCTGTCTTCCTAAATCAGGGAAGGCTGGATGGAGAACAATTCGGGAGAGGCAACGTTTGTGGTTTATCCAGACCGCCACTTGCTTCCTCGCAAGACATTTGGGAAATCATTTTTTTAAAAAAACAACAACAACTAGCTTCTCCTCCTTTGGATCAACAGGCTACAGAACCAGGCCAGAATACCAAGTTTGAGAAGGGAAGATCCGGGCTACGTTTCCATCCATATATATATATACATGGAATTGGTGAATTCCTCATGCTGCTGAGACCACAGTTTTGTGGCTTAAAGATGGCTGAAGGGCTAAAGAGCCCTTACACTCTTGGGAGGTTTTTAACAGCTGTCTAAAGTTCTAAACAAATCATATATTTATATTTTGGGTGAACGTGAAGAAAAATGTCCCACTAGTAAAAAAAAAATTGTGGAATTAATGTTCCAGAGGTGTGAAGGTCTTCCTTTTTTTGGGTGGAAGATGGACAGTTATCTCTTTGGGATGTTTCAGTTTGTACAGCTGTGTCAAACAGGGCTGGATTTTATGACCTCACTGGGCCTCTCTATGGACGGGTTTGCTAATAAGACTGGTAGGAAGAACGCTTCCTGCTCCTGAACGCAATGATGTTAGGAAGCTTCCACAGTTAATTGGAAAAAAAAAAGATGTTCTTGCCCTACCAAGAATCCTTCTCCGAGACGAGACACATTTCTTCTGCAAGGAAGACTTGGGAGGAGCACCTTTCTGGAACACTGCTAAAGGCAGAAGAATGCATATACTCTTAGTGAAAAAAAGGATGTGTCTTTACAACTGGAAAAGTTCAAATCTCAATTCCTCATAAGCCTTGTTACCCTATCTCAGTGACAATGGGAAAAGCCATAATCCAGAATTAGGCATCTGATGAAAGGGAGCTCACTTCTAATATATATATATATATTTAATTTGGAAAAAGTGCCACCATAGAATCCTTCTAATTTTTTTTTTTCTACCCAAAATTACAATCCACAGGCAACATCAACAATAATCTGTATCTAAGCGGAAGACAGATCCTTAGGAATCGGTGGGTGGACTTGCGTTAATTCACCCCACACCCTAAAGTTAGTTCTATAGTGGGCTTCTCTCAACCCAACTCTTTTAAGGTTATGGCTTGGCCAGAACGCCGTGGATCACAGCAGCATGTTCAACAAGAATAGGAAAACGACGGAAGGTTCAGAATAGGATGTTCCTCCTTAGAAACCAATCACAGGCCCCAAAGTTAAGCTAGAAAAGCTACTAGTTGGATGCTCCAGAGACAGAGAGAGAAAAAGAGACCACATGAAGCAGCTTTGCAAAGATAACACTCCAAAATCTAGAAAACATCTTGAAACGTCGGTTAAAGAGTTTATGCAGTGATACTCACAAGGAGTGCTTTGAGAGAAAGCAACCCACGGGTGACAATGTTTGGGGTGCTTCTAGGATGTTTCACAATCTACGAAGAGCTAAATCAAACTATGATCCAAGTTCTCCTCTCAACTGCTGTATCTTTGTCGTAAAAATAAATAAATCACAAGTCTCTGTAGGGATCTAGGCAGGTGGCAAATTTTCACTTATTCACCGGTCTTCTAATACCACCAACCAAATGAGCACCCTTCGTCCAGAGTTCATAGCTCATAACTCTCTTTCTGGGACAATCGGATCATCGCTAAATAACCCAAAGCTGACGGATGGCACCTTATTCTATCAATTTAAGGTTCTCCATTTTCAACCTCGTGATTCCTTTTCTCTCTCCACATGACTGTGGAGGAACATCACCCTGGCTGACAAAATTGGATTTAAGCCCGGGGCAGGAAGACTGTTATAAAGAAACTTGGCTAGGAGTGGGGAGATTAGTTACTCAATAAAGGAATTTAGAACAGCACGGAAGTTTCTTCCGTAATATTCTTCCAACCACACGCCCAAAGGATGAAGACAACACCCAGGCCTCCAAGAAAGGGAGAAGGACACCAACTTCCTTGTCCACTTTGAACTTTTACTGGATGGGATTTATTTCAAGGGTCTTGGCGGAACCTCTCTTAATTTTTTCATTTCTACATTTCATGTCTGGCCTTTCAAATCCCAGCCCTCAAGATTCTCATCCACCCGCATTAAAAACTAGTCAGCAATTTAAAATAATAATAATAATAATATAAATATATAAACAGGAAGACAGATTAAAAAGTCTCAACTCCTTCACGAGTTCAAGTGGAGTTGACAAGCTGGGTTGACTCAGATTTTTCTGGATCGACAGAAACGAGTCTTGGGCTGTTTGGAAAAACAGGAGATGCCCCCAGATCTACGCAGGCACCTGTGTTTCCATGGATAAAACACCACAACTGGCAGTTGGATATATGTGTTAATTGGCTCGCTGTGGTGAGAGGATAGGCCAGTGATGGCGAACCTTTTCGGCACTGAGGGCCCAAACTGGAATGTACACGCATGTGCATGTGTGCGTGCTAGAGTGCCAGAAAACGAAAGACCAGCTGGCTGGTGTGCGCATGCCTGTTTTTTGCCTGTTTGGGGGGCCATTTTCAAGTCATTTTCAGGCTGGTTTTGGCCTGAACATGGCCCAGAAAACAGCCCAAAAACAGCCTGAAAGTGGCCCGAAACACAGCCCAAAAATGGCTTGAAAGTGGTCAGGGAACAGCTTGAAAACAGGCCGAAAAAGGGTCTGTTTTTTGGCCCATTTTCCGGCACCTGCAAAGACCAGCTTGGCCAGTGCACATGTGTGTGCCAGAAACCGTAAGAAGAGTTGGCAACGGTGCGCATGTTCACAGCGAGGGCTCTGCCTGCCACCTCTGACATGCGTGCCATAGGTTCGTCATCATGGGGATAGGCCCAAATCAAAGAACTACACGCGAGAGGCTGAAATCCATCTCCTGAGTCACTTGGACTGAAATGGATATCGTCCTGGTGATTTGTGAGGACACAAGTCTCCTCACAAAGAGTGTCAGGTGAGGAAGTATGTGCAAAAGTGCATTGCACACACGTTGGAGAAAAGGGTAAAACTCAAAAGAGTTCCCTCTAGGTTGGGGTGTGGGCAACTAAGTCCCCTTGAGTATCTGTGGACTTCAACTCCCAGAATTCCTGAGGTAGCCATGATGGGCTGAGGGATTCTGGGAGCTGAAGTCCACAGGTCATGAAGGGGCCATAGTCACCCACCTTTGCTCTAGGGGCAGGGATGGGGAACCATGGGCCCTGTTATGACTGTTGGACTTCAACTCCCACAATTCCTGAGCCTGGCTCAGGAATTCTGGGAGTTGAAGTCCACAAGTAAAAAAAAAAGGGCCATGGTTTCCCACTCTTGCTCTAGGTCAGGGGTCTTCAAACTTGACAGCTTTAAGATTTGTGGACTTCAACTCCCAGAATTCCTCCTCCAGTCATGTTAGCTCAGGAATTCTGGGAGTTGAAGTCCACAAGTCTTAAACTTGCCAAGTTTGAAGACCCTTACTTTAGGTCCATATAATCACTGGGGACCTGAAGTGGCTTTATTTAAAAACATTAATTCTACAAAGTCAATACAGAAGGCTTACGAAAACAGATTCTCAGCCAGACACCTCCACAAGAAAGAAAGAAAAAAAAAACCTCCAGAAAAGGGATTTTCTCTGCTTCTTCCTCTTCAAAATGTCTGAACATTATTGTGGCCGAAGAGACCCCCGCCCAAATCAAGTGCCGTTCCGTCCTACCAAGAATTCCCACATCCCATTCCTGTTTCCAATTCCCATAAGCCTCCTTTCTACTCCTTCCTTAAATCCTTCGGTTCTCTCTTCGAGAGAAAGGCCACCTTCCCGGTCCTCCTACTTCTAACCTCAACCACTTTTCTTCTCCAAAGACATGCAAAAAGTAGCCAGCCTTATCCGATCCTTATTCGATCCGATGGGGAATTTTTATGACTTCGTGGGCGAGGACATAAAAGAGAAATGGCATCCTGCTGGAAGCGAGGGGGGATCGCGAGTCGTGAAAGACACATCAGGATCAGTGGATTATCATCTCCACAGACCAAGGGATGTCCCGTCTCTTGTTCAAAGGGTTGGCTCCCAACCCTTGCAAGAAAGGATGACCCACAGCTACCTGTTCAAACATGAAAGCCAACCCAACCAACCAAGCACAGCACAACACCCCTTTGTACCCCAACTAACTCGGCTCCCCGGTGTATCTAGGTTTATCTCTGCCCAGAAATAAGTGGGCTTTAACTATGGCCTTCTACTTTAGCTAGTTCATTCCTTAATCCATCCCCCAAGTTCTCCTGGAGGTAAAAAGACGACCGCTCCAGAGTTATTGCATTGAAAAAGTTGATGTCAGTTACAAAGAGCTTGCGACAAGACAAAATATTTGGGAAAGGAAGGAAGGAGAGAGGGAGGGGAAACCAACGTTATTTCAAGCCTTGGAAACCAAACAAAGGGGGAAAACCAGCGTTCTCCTTGCTTGGGAACAACTCCAAAAAAAAAAAAAAAAGGGAAAAGTTGTGACCAAATTGTCCTCTGCAAACTTCAGAAGTCAAGCCCTGTGCGCTTTGAGGGTGGCATGGTTTGTCTTCCCTCTCGGGTGGGGTTCCGGCAAGGAGGCACCGCAGAGGTTACATGATGCAGCATTTATTCTTGTGGTTCTGGGGATCCTTGAAACGCAGACGCTGCTTGGGCCGGTATTTCTCCAGGTAGGTCAGCTGCTTGCTGTTGATGGCTCCTCGGCGTTTCCTGCAAAGAGGAAGAGGAGGAGGAAAAAGCATGTTGCGTGCGCCACAAAAGCTGCGAAAGCGGAGAGCGTCTTTTCCATATAGGGATGAGACAACTCTGGTTTAGTGGTTAAGGCACCAGGGTAGAAACCGGGAGATGGGGAGTTCTAGTCCCGCTTTGGGCATGAAAATTAGCTGGATGACTTTGGTCCAATCACAAAGAGACACTGAGTTCTAGTTCCACCTTGGCATGAAAGCCGCCTAGGTGACTTTGAGCCAATCACCAGGAGATGGTGAGTTCTAGTCCCACCTTGGGCATGAAAATTAGCTGCGTGACTTTGGGACAATCACCAGGCGATGGTGAGTTCTAGTCCTGCCTTAGGCAGGAAAACCAGTTGGGTGACTTTGGGGCAATGACCAGAAGATGGTGAGTTCTAGTTCCACCTTTGGCATGAAAGCCGGCTGGGTGACTTTGGGCTGATCACCAGGAGGCGATGAGTTTTAGTCACCCAGCTGACCTTCATGCCTAAGGCGGCACTAGAACTCACTGTCTCCTGATAATTTATTAGACTTGTTTGCCGCCCATCTTGCCAAGAAGCCCAAGGTCATCCAAACCACCCAGCTGGCTTTCATCCTATGCTGGGGTCTAGAACTCACCATCTCCCGGTTTCTAGCCTGGTGACTTAACCACTAGACCAAACTGATTCCAGGCAACAACATGGACACATCCATGTGGATTTCTTGGCATGAGTATAAAAGTGATCCACTCATGTCTTCTTTCGGGTTGGAACTTTGAATCCAGGTCGCAAGTACCTTTTGGGGGGATCCATTGTAACTTAGAACTTAGTGACTAAGCAACCAGCCATAAGTAGAGCAGGGGAAGGCTTGGGGAAAAAAACAGGAAAAAATTGCGAAAAAAACCCAGTGTTTCCCCCCTGTTTTTCTCCAAACGGCTTTGGGAAAAAAACCTTGTTTCCCTCTCCCAATTTTTCCAGGGTTTTCCCCCCAGGAATTCCTATCTCTAGCTCGTAAGTTGAAGTCTACCTGTACGCTGCCACAGGTATGGTTCCGCAAACTGTTTACTGTAATGCCAAATTCTGACGACACTTCAAAGAAAATTTGGACTGCAGGCAGGCAGGAATGCTTACCCTACTTTCAGGCGAGAAGCATCTCTGCCTGGAGATTGAGACTCTAAGCACCTTCCAGTACTTAAGATGATGCATGGATTGCAATTTTGTGAAGGGTTGGGGAAGGTGGGATTTTAAGCACCTCCCCATCTATGCCCCGAAGTGGTACAGCCCAGGAGGACAGGCCCCTATCGAATTCCTTTGGGATGTGCCAAGTTGTTTGCCCACCAACCTGGGGTCGTTCATCTCCATCAGAACAGGTGGCACGGAGGTTTCTAGAAGAGCACTTACTGTCTAATGAACTGGATGGCGTCTTCGTATTTCATCCCGCTCTCAATCAGGGCCAGCGCGACCAGAACTGGAGCCCTAGACAGGAAAAGGCAGAAGTGAGGTCAGGCCCACAACGCGGTACCATTTCTCTATTCCAATTTTGAAAAAAGCAAAATGGCTGAAGAATAATTCAGGACGCCAAGGTTGAAGTGAGAAAACACCCCTGGCTGAAAAATTCCACATCATGTTCTTGTTGTGCACAAAACTGAGCTTCTAGACCTGTTTTTTTTTCTTTTCCAAACTTGGCAACTTTAAGATGGGAGTTGAAGTCCAACCCGTCTTAAAGTTGCTAAGTTGCATCTAGACCAAGTGCCGATCAACAAATGTTTCACTAACACATACATCTTAAACCAGGGAAGGTATGTTGTGGCCCACCAATCAGACAGTGAAGAGGTTGGGGAGGAACATGGGCCAGTCCTGGAGTCTGGGGAAGGCTCTGACTAGGGCTCTGCGTCGGAGGCAGAGATGGGGCCAGGGCCTTCTGACAGTTATCAGCTGCCTTCGGAGTCGGAGATCAGTGGGGCAGAAGAACAGCTGGAGCCTATTCCCAATGTGCACACGCGCAGAGCTGTCAGAAGAAGGGTACAGTTAAGGATCAAGGATCGACTTGGGAGTAAAGGCACAGGTAGACGGTGAATGGCCCCTCCTATAGGGAATAAAGAGGAGTGAAAGGGGAGTGGTGTTTGCAGGAGACAATTAATTCATTTAATTTGTGTGAAGATTTGTTCATGACTCTCAGAGACTCCTCGCCAAGTATTTTCTTGTACAGCGTTGCGCTTGGAAGATATCAGCCTGGCAGCTCTCCAAGCCTGATAATGTCTGTTGCAGTTCACCCTTGAAAGACCGTTTGCCGGGACTTTGCTAGATGTGAATGATAGGAATTCACATTAGCCTAATAAAAAGGGATTTTGTCGGGACAAAGAGTCTGCTTCGTGATTTTGTGAAGGTAGAACAAGGTAGTAATTCTCCTGGCCATGGATAATTGCGTAGTTTTGTGCAAAGAGAAACATTGATCAAAAATTGTTTTTACTCTCTCCGTGCCCGTCACGAAGGATGACACTCACCGTCCCAGGCCAGCTACACAATGGACAGCGACGCAGCACCCGGGGTCTTCACAGAATTTGGTCTTCAGCAAGTTGAGCCAGTCATCCACAATTTTGTTGGGTGGTGGAGCTCCATCATCGAAGGGCCAATCCTGGAGTAGAAGACCAGAAACCAAGTGGGACATTTTCAACCAAATAGGAAGAGGATTAAGGGAATATTTCAAGTGTTTGTTAAATAAGTCCTCAAAATGGTAGTCCTCGTGTTACAATACAACCTATCAACTCATAAAACATTCCCGTGCCTGTTTTGGTAGTTGCTATAAAAAAAAAACAGGTGGGGGGGGGGGGGAGGAAATCTGGAAGAGCAGTTGAAAGCTAAAGTACATTCCAACTCTTTATCTTTAAAAGATTGCAATTAAAATACCAGAGATTTTGCCCGCACATATATTTAATTGGAGAATGTGATTGATGACACCCAGCCTGTGAAGTGCTCAATTGGAGAATCTGGTTTATGAGACACCCAGGGGTTAGGGAGGAAACAGGGCCAGAGGGGACTGTAAATGACGTAGGGCAGAGTTGGTGTTAGCCTTCAAGACTCCTTTCTTTCGCTTTCTCTTTGGCTGCCATAGTAACAGGGGGAGGGTGAATTAATTGGGCTTGGTGGGGTGGGAAGAGCGCTGGAGGTTTTAGAGAATGAACTGTATAACTTGGGGAAAACGTTATTGTTTACGCTTATTTGCTTGCTTTCTGCGCAACTGCAGCTCTTTATCAAACTAGGCCAAGGTCAACAGCCAGATGTCTGCATCACCATCTGAAGATGCCCCAAATGACATTATACACATCCTCGTTTGAACTATGGTGGGTGGGAATGTTGCCGTAACTTTGTATATGTGTTTTTCGCGTGTAAATCATCAGGTCTAGAATCCTTTCGATGCTACCGCTTGATTTCCAGTAAAAAGTTTCTTTTCTCTATAACAATGGAGTCTGTCTTTCTTGGATTTTGAATGGAGCACCAACTGACATTTGGCTTCATACAGGGCAGTGCCAGTATGTCACCTCTAATGAATCTTTTGAAGTTTTTATGAAGCTTGGCTTCAGAATCATGATTTAATTAGGGCGATTGCTGGAATCCTGACACAACCATTAGTTGAGTGACCGTTTGAAGTTACAATGGTACTGAAAAAAAAAGTGACTTACGACTGTTTTTTCACTTACGACCATTGCACCACCCCCACGGTCACGTGATCAAAATTCTTAGCTATGTGGGTCCACCTCCCGTTAGTTGTTGTTGAAGTTCTTCTTCTTCCTCTTCTTCTTCTTCTTCTTCCTCCTCCTCTTCCTCCTTTTCTTCCTTTCTCCTCCTCCCCTTTTGCTTTTCTTCCTCTTCGTCTTCCTCCTTCTTTTCCCATAATTCCTTGCTGGGTGGTCTCTGGGCAACAGAAATGGAGCTAGCAGAGTGTTTCTTGGCCGGATGCCCTTCCTATCGCTGGTGTGGAGTTTTGTTCAGCAGATATATTCTCATTGTGTCCAGAGAGAGAAACATCTGCCTCTACCGAGGATCGAATTCACAGCCTCCTCATTGTGAGGCGAGCGCTCCACCTCTAGGCCACCATACCACTCCTGGCCTACTTCTTAGTAGTAGGGAGAAATTTCCTGCATTTTTCTTCTCTGTATTCCCTGGCCTTTTTGGGAGGTTTTTGTTTTTGTTTGCAATTTGAGGGGTCCTTGGTGCTCTCTGAGCTTGGTTGCTTTCTTGCAGGCATTTCATGACCCAAACCATTGCTAGTAGCATTGATGATGTTACCTAGTTTGGGTCATGAAACGTCTGCAAGAAAGTAAACAAGCTCGGAGAGTACCAAGGACCCCCTTATTTCACTCCTGAGCTGCCAATATTCTCCTTTTATGTTTGCAATTTCATAGTTTGCACCCAATGCCCAGTCCCTTTTTCTCTTGGGTTTTTGGAGTGTTACCCTGATGATAGAAAGGCAGAATCTCAAGTCTGCTTACGCAATTCCCTTCTAACACAGCACTGAGTTGGAGAAAAATAAAAATGGGAATTGCTCAAGCTTGCCTAAAAAATACAGATGTTCATTCCAGAGGCAGGATTTTAATTGTTGGGATTGAGACTTTGATGTTTCCCAATGACAACTGGTAGAGGAACTAATATCCTATGGTAATAGTCTCACTGTAGGGAGCTAAGTTTTCTAAGTGACCAGAAATAATACAATTATTCTTTTTTTTCCTGCCAAGATTTTGAGCTGTTGCCCAAGAGAATGAAAATTTAGGATTATGCAAGATGGGACATTTTTGGGGTGTGTGTGAGTGTGAGGAATTTCCTTCTCCTGCTGCAAAATAATCTTTTCCAGATCTGGAGAAGTCTTTTTTTTTTTAAAGGCTGGTCAGAAAAGGGTGCCTTGCATCTTACTTAATTTGCACTTTGGGGACAAAATCTTTACTTCTTTTCTGTCAACAGAAAGAAATATTTGTGGCTTCAGGGTTGAACGGTGGGGTCTTTAGTGCTTTTTGAGCTTGGTAGTTTTCTTGCAGACGTTTCATGACCCAACTAGGTAACATCATCAGCGCTAGAAGGGAATGGGGTTTGTGGAAAGGAGGAGGAGGAGAACTGTGGGGTCCTTGATGGCCTGCCTGTAAGCTTGGTGGTTTTCTTGCAGACGTTTCATAACCTAACTAGGTAACATCATCAGTGTGAGAAGGGGCGGAGATCTTTCTTTCTTTCTTTCTTTCCTTCCTTCCCTTTCTTTCCTCTTCCTTCCCTTTCTTCTTTTCTTTCTTTCTTTCTTTCTTTCTTTCTTTCTTTCTTTCTTTCTTTCTTTCTTTCTTCTTTCTTTCTTTCTTTCTTTTTTCTTCCTTCCTTCCTTGCTTCCTTCCCTCTCTTCCTCTTTCTTTCTTTCTTTCTTTCTTTCTTTCTTTCTTTCTTTCTTTCT
>NW_020717049.1:119811-161030 GCF_900518725.1 Notechis scutatus | reverse complement strand
TTAGCCACCACTGGTATAGGGTTTCCGGCTTGAGTAGGGGGTTGGACTAGAAGGCCTCTAAGGTCCCTTTTGTTGTATTATTCCTGTTCCCCTCCACCCTGTTTGGAGGTGAGAAAAGCCAATTTCAACTGGATTCTCAAATCTGCAAGCAAAAAATCCTGCTTTAAGCAAGCCACAAATGTGCTTGCGCCTCTCAAAATTCTGTACAGCCATGCAAAGATATGCGATAGGAAAAATAAACATGGCATGGAAACTTGAGATGATATGAAAGCTTCGCTGATGGCGCCTGCATGTGTACGTATTAACCTCTGCCTACACTAAGCCTTCTGCAACCTGTTGGAGATACTCTGTGGAGTTAAATTTCCACAATTCAGAGCCAACACTAGTGGGCACCAGACTAAAAGTTTGGAGCTCAGCAGGACTGAATTGCTTAACCCTGCTCTTTAGGCAAGAATGTCTAACTGTGGCAACTTTAAGACCTGTGGACTTCAACTCCCAGAATTCCCCAGCCAGTATGGGGAATTCTGGGAGTTGGAAGTCCAAAATCCTACTGAATCTATGTTAAAAAGGTACTCTAGAAAAAATATCCCACGGCTTTGGGGAACATCAACAGCAGAAGGAACAGAAGCAGATATGCAGATTATTAAGGAATAGAACCGTAATATATGGACCACAGGGTTGAACTGGGTGAGTTTTGGGTGATTTCGGTAGTCTGTTTTTTTTTACTTGCAGTGCAACTGATGAAGTTACCTAGTTGGGTAATGAAATGTCTGCAGGCAAACGACCAAGCATGGCGGGCTGGGGAATTCTGGATGTTGAAGCCCACAGATCTTAAAAGTTGCTAAGGTTGGAAATCCATGCCTTTAGGAGAGGGAACTGTCTAAAACCATTGGCATGTGTACTTTTTGTTTGATGAACAAATTAAAAAAAATAAAATAAAATTGTGGTTGTTAAATCGTGGACAACCTGTATACATTTTTCAGTTATGTGCCCAGCCAGCAAGGAGACATTACAGAGGTGGACAAATCTTACTCTGTAGACACAAAAGAAATTTCCAACGCTACTGATACACCCTGAGCACATAATTTAATCCTGGGTTATAAATCTCTTCTCACCTTCTGAACCCAAGGCATGAGAGGCTGGCCAAATGGGAATTGAGCACGAACTCTGTAATATGCTTAACAGCATCCTAAGGAAGGATTATTACGGGAATTCAAGGATTTATCAACGCTACTTTGAACTTTTGGTTGTTTGGCCTAAACTCTGTGGACGAAACTTGGTGGAATCCCAAATTTAGCTGCAACCGCCTTCCTTCCTTCCCTCCCTCCCTGTCTCTGTTCCTCTCTCTCTTCTCTCATGTTTCCTTCCTTCCTTCCTCTCTCCCTGTTCCTTCTCTCTCTCCTCATGTCTCCTCCCTCCCTCCATCTCTCCCTTCCCCCTCTCCCTGGGTTCCTTCCCCCCGCCTCTCGTCTCCTCCCTCCATGTCTCCCTTCCTTTCTTCCCTTCTCCCTCTGTTCCTTCTCTCTCCTGTCCTCATGTCTCCTTCCTTCCTCCATCTTCCTTCCTTCCTTCCTTCCTTTCCTCCCTCCCTCCTTTCTTTACTTTCTTTCCTTCTTTCTTTCCTTCTTTCTCTTCCCTCCCTCCCCCTTTCTTTTTCTTCATTCTTCCTTCCTTCCTTCCTTCCTTCCTTCCTTCCTTCCTTCCTTCCTTCCTTCCTTCCTTCCTTCTCTTCCCTTCCCTTCCCTTCCCTTCCCTTCCTTTCCCTTCAACTTTGGTGACCGGTCGAACTTACAGTGGCACTGAAAGAAGTGACATGACCATTTTTTCACACTTACGACCGTTGCAGCAATCCCATGGTCAGTGATCAAAATTCAGACCCTTGGGAACCGATCCATATTTATGAGCGCTGTAGTGTCCCACAATCACAAGATCTCCCTTTTTGTGACCTTCGGATGAGGAAAGTCAAGGAGGGGAAGCCAGATTCATTTAACAACCATGTGACTAAACTGAACCACTGCAGTGGCCAGAAAGTTTGTAAAACAGAGCAAAATTCACTTAGCCAACATCTGCCTCCCTTAGCCACAAAAAAAATTCAGGCTCAATTGGGGCGGTAAGTCGAGGACTATGTGTCGTGTTAACAAATGCTACTTTTTCTTTTCCAAGTCCATTTTTGAGAGCCTCTCTTTTCCCTCCAAAGAAAGAAAGAGATCAAGAAGCTTTTTACGTTGACCAGGTGGTGTGATGACCCAGGGCGTGGCACAAAGGCAACACAGTCAGATAATCATTAGGAGTCCCTTTATTAGCTCCAACTTTGCCCCCAATGTCCTGGTTACCTTCAGGGCTGGAGAAAAACTTCCCCAGGAACAGCCTGTGGCTGCAGAGAATCAAGTCCAAAACATGGTCAACAAAAACTGTAACTAAAAGTCCAATCAAGGCAAGATGAGGTAATTAGTCCAGCAGGGCAGAAGCAAGAATTCTAAACTCCACACAAGATAAACTCACGTTTGCTCCTAGCACCTGCTGCAGTTAGCATTCAGTTCTTTTAAACTTTCATTCCCAGCTGTGGCTAATGAAGGGAATCAGGGCCCTTTCCTCCCCCATAAGCCACGCAACCCACATTACTCCCTTCTCCATTCCTTCCTGTGTGCCTGAGGATGAAGAGCGGGTGGGCCTGGGTCTTCCTCTGAACTCCTTCTCCCTTGTTCTACCTCTCTCCTGCTCTACCCAGCCGTACTTTGCCCTTCCCCAGTTTCCTCCACAGCCAACAGAGCCACACTCCCACTCCCTGTCAGCTGTTCGTCTTCCTCCTCGGATTCAGACTCCGACAGGGGCATGACACGGGGAAAGGTAGGAACGGAGAAATAGGTCCAAAGGTGCACCTTTGGGACAATCATGGCCTGGATGACTGAGAATCTTTACAGACTTTTACTTGTATTAGTATTAGATGAGTCCTCAAAAACACCTCCTTGAAGACCAAGAAGTTTCCCCGAGGATGGGCTCCAACATCAGTATGAAAGCTTGGAAGAACAAAACCTTTGGTCTTGGTGTCTGACTCAAGATTGGATCCTGCATTATATTCGCCTTCATTCACAAGACCTCAAAAATACCAAGGGGAATCTGTGTCCCCTCAAGAGGACCACCAAGAAGGTGTACCGATAGCCTTTGATTTACAACCACTCGTTTAGTGACCATCCGAAGTTACCACAGTACTGAAAAAAGGGACTTATGACCATTTCCCACACTTATGACCGCTGCAGCATCCCCAAGGTCACGTGATCAAAATTCAGAGGCTAAAATTTTGGACATGGCATTAATTTGGACAAATGGCAAACTTTATGGGAGAGAAGCAAACAAAAACAAACAAACATTGGCCACATCATATAAGGAAAACCTATACAAACTGTTCTATAGGTCAGGGGTTGCCAAACCTTTTGGACCTCAGGGACCACCCAACTCATAATTTTAAATCCCACAAACCAGAGACCCTGGGAAAATCCGCAAAAAAGTCTGCAGGAAAATTCCCCACCTATTTTCCCTACCGATCAGTCGTTCTTTATTTGAGATTGCAGGATACCATTTCCAGCTCCGTTCTCGGGGTGGGTGGGGGTGGGGAGAGAGACTTTTGGCTTAATGCAAGGAAAGCAGCAGAAGTCTCTTTTTATCCCTCAAACTCCACCAGAAATGAGTCTTTGCTGGCGCAGCCTCTTGGAGCAGGAGGCCTTGCAGGGTCCCAAAGACTCATTTCTGGCGGAGTTTAGGGGAGAGAAAGTAAGACTTTTGCTGCTTTCCTTGCGTGCAGCCAAAAGCAGAAGAAGAAAGAAGCGGAAAGAAGCAGCCCGGTGGCCAGGCCAGGCGCGTGGAGTGCGTGGGGCAAGTTCCCCCACTCCCCCCTTTTCCCCCTCTCCTCCCTACCTCGTGTTGTTCACAATGCAAGCGACGCAAGCCTTGTGTTCCCATGGGCCATGTGGGTGGCACAACCTTGTGTTTCCACACAGCCTGGATTAATTGCTTTGGGGGCGACATTTCTCTACAGACCACCAATCCCTGTGCACCCATGTGCAAGTTATGTGTGCAAGATATCCCCCCATGCACCGCGTGTCTCCCCGCACATGCACGCCAGATACCTGACAATCAGCTTTCAGGCGGTGGGCACATGCATGCGCAGTGGGCCTCTTCTGGGCGTCCTCTCGCATGCTGGCAGAAGTGGCTCTGCGTGCCACTTCTGACAAGCGTGCCACAGGTTCGCCTTCACGGTTATAAAGTGTGGGATAAATTCTATCAATGGTGGGGAAAAAAGGAAGGATCTAGAACCAAAAGATAGGAGGGTAGGCAGAATGGATGAGTAGAAATATCAAATATTGTACAAATGCATATAAAACATGTACTTGATGCCATAATACATATGACAAACAGGATTGTCAGGAACGATTTACACCATGTCCAATGTTTTTAATAATTCACTCAATAAAACGTTTGAAGAAAATAAATAAACAAAAAAGATTGGATCCTGCATTATGTTCGCCTTCATTCACAAGACCTCAAAAATACCAAGGTGAATCTGTGTCCCCTCCAGAGGACCACCAAGAAGGTGTACAGATAAGTCCTTGATTTACAACCATTCATTTAGTGACCGTCCAAAGTTACCACAGTCCTGAAAAAAAGGGACTTATGACTATTTTTCACACTTATGACTGCTGCAACAATCCCCACATCACATGTTCAAAATTCAGATGCTCGTCCACTGATCCCTATTTATGACGGTTGTGGCATCCCCGGGGATCAAGTGATTCCCTTTAGCGACCTTTGGACAAAGTCAAGCGGGGAGGAGCCAGATTCACTTAATGACCGTGTGACTAATTTAACGACTGCAGTGATTCACCTATAACAAAACATGGTGAAAAATGTTGTAAAATGTGGGGGGAAACTCGCTTAACCACTTTCTCACTCAGCGACAGAAATTCTGGGCTCCATTGTGGATGTAAGCCGAGAACTATCTATACTTCTAAGCACCAGTTGTGGGGGTTTTATTTCGGGTGCAAACGCTTCCGCCCAATACATTTCCTCACAGGTACTTACAACAGTTCATTTAGTGACCATTAGAACTTACAATGGCACTGGAAAAAAGGGACTTACGACCGCTTTTCACACTTAAAGCCATTACAACATCCCAGGGTCATGTGATCAAAATTCAAGATACTTGGCAACTGGCTTGTACTTATGACAGTTGCAGTGTCCCGGGCTCACAAGCAAATTCAATGGGGAGTCCAGATTCACTTAACGACTGGGTGCCTAACTTAACAACTGCAGCGAGTTCACTTAACCAATACGTCGAGAAAGAAGTCGCAAAACGGGGGGGGAGGGGGGGCAAAACTCTCGTAGCCAATTGCTCACTTAGCAACCTAAATTCTAGGCTCGACTATGGTCGCAAGTCAAGGACTTCCTGGAAAGAGAAGCAGCCAGTTTTCGAGCGAACCATCATCAACAAATTGAACAACTGCAGCGAATCACTCAACCAGCATGTCGAGAAAAGTCATCCAATGGGGAGAGGGAAACAAAAAACGCCCTCACTTAACCGATTTCTCACTTAGCAACATAAATTCTGGGCTTCCCCTGTGGCCGTTAAGCCGAGGACTTCCCGAAAAGAGAACAGCTAATTTAGGAGCCAAACGATCTCAACTTGCAAGGGAAGGGGATCCAGAGGAGAAACTTCATCTCTAAGGCTTGAGAAAATCCCTCTATAAAATGGCTGTGCTATTTTGGGTGCAATGTTCTCACTTGGCAAAGCAGGTAGGAGATTAAGAGCTAGGGATTGAATAACAAGACCCAGAATGTGCAAGCAAGGAGGGGGAAAAAAACCTCCTCCATGCCTTACCTTAAATTTGTCCAGAGCTTCCCACGCCACAGATCTAAAACCACACAATACCATCCAGTTTTTGGGAACAAAACAAAACAAAACAGAAGGCGTTGCAATGCCTCGGGCTTCCAAGGAACGCAACTTTTATGGACAGGCTATCAGTCTAAAACTTCTGAGGTCACCTTCCCTTCCATGCCAAACTGGTTTGGTCATTTCCTTTGAAGACGCTTCTTTCCTGCTTCTGGATTCTTCCCTTCCTTTCTGGATGCTGGGGTGACGCTCCCTGTGGCAGGAGGAAACCTGTCCATGCGTGACACGAGAACTGGCGAGAACATGCCTGTGTGTGCAAACTCCCGAAAGTTTTCGACACACTTTTAAAGGAGCACGCTAGAGGCAGAACACGGGGAGATTCCGTCCTCCAGAAAGGATGGGTGTGCCGGGCATCGTCACCGAACAATTTCCTCTTCTTTTCCACCCTGAAAAGTGTCACGCCGACAAAGACAGACATGTGCGGATCAGAAAGCTAACATCAATCACAAAAGAGGCTTTTGCCAAACCATGTGAGAAACTGGCTGTCCCGTGGCACCATCAGCCACAGCACAGGATGGTCCTTGAAGGACAATGCTTTGGACCGTAAGACAAGGCGGTCAAAAAGACAAGAGGAATATTTTTTACTGTCGGATGAATAACTGCCTCTACAGGTAGCTCTCGACTTACAACCGGCTGCTTAGTGTCCGTTTGAAGTTACAACACACTGGAAAAAAGTGATTGATCACACTTACAACCATGGCAGCAGTCTCCCCGTGGTCACATGATCAAAATCTGGACCCTTGGTAGAACGAGATAAGAACTTACAGCCTCAAATTTTTAAATTTACATGGTAATATTTATTAACCGTTTCTATAGATCTATGGAGATTTCATACCCATCATCCACGCTATGGAGATTCCCCACCAGGGCTGAAGAAGCTTTGTGAATGAGAAGCAAAACGTCTTTAAAGGGGGAAATCTCCCCCCCCCCCCCGAAAAAAAGTCCAGCTGTCTCTTGAAAACAACCATTTCTGTAACATAAAAAAAAATCCAAAAAGCTTTGTTTTCTCGATCTCAAGCATGAAGTCCAGAAGCGGTTTCCAAACAATGGCAGTGATGCACTGAACAATTGTGGCAAGACAGATTGTAAATGGGGACAAAAGTTGCTTAACAACTGTCTTCCTTAGCAAGGGAAATTTTGGGTTTAATTTAAGGATTACCTGAATATATAGAGTCAATTCCAGGTTACAAATACAGCATCCACGCTGGATTTACTTTTGGGCTTTTAGGTAAGTAAGGTCTCTTGTAAGTCTACCTCAACAGAATTGTTTCAAAACTCAAGTCGTCTTGCATTCAAACCTTTGTGGCACATTGTTCAATTTAGGTTTATTTATTTTTTTAAACAAAATTTTTTAAAAATCATCCTGCCTTCATTATTTTAATCAATAACTCAAGGCAGAGAACATACCTAAGCACTCCTTCCTCTTACTGTTTTCCCCACAACAACAACCCTGTGAAGTGAGTCGGGCTGACAGTGACTGGCCCAGAGTCACCCAGCTAAGGCAGGAACTAGAATTCAGTCGCCTGGTGACTGGCCAAACATTCAACCAGCCTAAGGGAAGACTAGAACTCACAGCTGCCTGGTGAATGGCCCAAAAGTCACCCAACCAGCTTTCCTAAGCCCAAGGTGGCACTAGAACCCTCCTGGTTTCTAGCCCGAGTGCCTTCACCACTAGACTAAACTGGCTTCTACCAACAGAGAAAGCTGGAATGACTGGTTCACTAGTGCATAAAAAGGCGTCCATAACTGATGTTTATGCGGAGCTTATTAACCACGTCAACATGCAAGCAACATGCTGTAAACCAACCTTTTGGATTTCCTTCTTTTAATCCCGAGCTTAAAACAAAAAAAATCTTGTAGGTTTGCAAGAACGAAGGCAAAATCAAGAGAGCAAAGGATTCATGGGAGAGAGGGGGGAAAAAGCAACAAGGGAAGAGCAAAACCTCACTTCCAGGCACGGGAAACACACAAAGCAGGTATCGATTGGGTGGGTGTAAAAAAAAGAGAAAAAAAACCAAAGTAAAATCTCTAGAAAACTTTTAGCTTGCTAAACATCTGGGCCAGCTCCAGTCTCCCCTGCCTCGATTTTACCTTTTACATGAAGAAAAAGATTTTCTGCTCAGCCGAGCGCCTTTCGCAGCCAGCTTTTCAGCGGTTCCCTCCCCTGGCTGGATTCCCCTCCGAAAGAAGCTAAGCCGCTGGTGTGATCTGCTCCAAAGCTCGTTTTGCAATGCTTACCTTCCCCTGGGTCACAGGCTGCTAAGTGCTATGTGGCCGCGGCCTCAAAATAGAACATAAGCATGTAAATATATGCAGGAGAGGGCAGGTTTTCAGCAGGCTGATGAAGCAAAGGGGACGCGCGCAGGGAAGCCGTTGCAAGTGTGTAGGCCAAACACTGAATCACAAACCAGCTGAACGTGTTTTAGCTTAGAGGGTCCTGTAGGAAACTGAAGAAGTGTCACCTTCTTCAGTGGGTGGCATGAAAGAGAGAGAGAGAGAGAGAGAGAGGGAGAGGGAGCAAGAGAAAGGAAAACAATAAAGAAAAGGAAGAAAAGAAAAAGGAAGAGAAAGAGAAAGAAAAAGGGGGAGAGAGAAAATAAAGAAAAAAGGAAGAGAAAGAAAAGAGAAAGAGAAAGAAGGAAGGAAAGGAGAGAGAAAGAAAAGAGAGAGGAGAGAGAGAGAGAGAGAAAGAGAGAGGAGAGAAATATTGATTTAATAAAGATCTACGTTCCCAGAATTTCTGTGTTGATGGCATCCTCAACATCTCAGCAATTTTGCTTTTGTGGCACTCCTAGTGTCACAAACCCTGCACCGTGGCACCCCTGGAATAGTTAGAACTATCGTGTTTATAAAGTAGTAAAATAAACCATGGGTGCTGCCATGCAGCTTGGAATCTGCAGCAGTAAGATAATGACGAAATTTAATCTTAGTGAGTCTTATCAACATCCCAAATCAGCCATAAAATATGCCAGTGGTCCCAATCTGTTCCTCCAAAGCATCCGAGGGCAAGACAAAGAAGCAATGGATGGAAACTAATCAAGGAGAGAAGCAACCTAGAGATAAGGAGAAATTTCCTGACTGTGAGAACAATCAATCAATGGAACAGAAGTTGCCTTCAGAAGTGGTAGAATGTTCCAACGCTGGAAGTTTTTGAGATTGGAAACCATTTCTCTGAAATGATATCGGGCTTCTTGCCTGAGCAGGGGTTGGACTAGAAGACCTCCAAGGTTCCTTCCAAACTTTCTTATTCCGTATTTTCTATGGATGCAGAAGTGATGGTTTGCCTTTTTTAAAAAAACCCCACCAGCTGTTTAATGCCGCCTTTATTCTTAGGGTGGATTCCTGTTCACAAGGCACAGAGGAAATATTAAATAGATAAACACAAACAGCCATTTTCAAGCCTAAATACTTATGGGGGGGGGGGGAGAATTACTTGGCTGGTAATGTGAGCTATGCAAACTTTGGGGTCTCAAATCAAAGAACTGGTCGTTCTGATGGGCCGATTATTCCTCCATGTAAGACCTATATTTAGGTATCGTATTTAAGTATCATCTCTCTCACAGAGCCACTTTGGGATGTGTAAAAATAGAGCAAAATAGAAATCTTATGTTTCTTGGGCCACTAGGATGTTTGCACAGGTGTGCATCAACACCTACACAAAACTAAAAAAAGGTTGTATATGCCTTGTAATGTTTCTGCTTGATTCAAGCCATATGAGGGAGAGTCACTGATTTTTCTTAAATGTCTTTATAGCTCTCCAGCAACTCTATACAGTGGCCTACAAAAACCCAGCCTAGATTTATATGATGCGCTTCTTCACGCAGCATCTTGTCTGGGTTCACACAATATTCTTGTTGTGAGTTAACAAAATTGCTATGTCCAGAAATTAAATGATGCCTCAATTAACCCTACGGCGTTTTAAACGAGAGGGCCTAGGCCACCATTTCAAAACCACGGCGACGTTATGAAGTGTGGACTTCAACTCCCAGAATTCCCCAGTCGGTACGGCCAGCTGTGGAATTCTGGGAGTTGAAGTCCACTTATTGTAAAGTTATTAAGGTTGAGAAACAATAAGCCCGGATAAGACAATAGTTGAGATTCCCACCAAATGCTGACCCTTGGACATGACTCTAGACCCCGTTTCAATACCCTGTTGTGCAAATCCAGCACCCAAGTTGTGAAGCAGAATTTGCAAACCATACAACACACTAAAAAAAGAGAACCAAATCAATCTGAAGAAGCTTCTTTGAAGAGAAGTGAAACGTCTTCGATTGATAGATTTTTATAGAAATGGCTTGCTTGTATTATTATGAAAAAAAAAGTTGTGATTTGATGTTAACGCCTTATTTTATTACAACAGAGAGTTGGAAGTCATGTTTCTCTTTCTTTCTTTTTTCTTATCCTTCCTCACTTCTCTTCCCCCTCTTCCTCCCCATCGTTTTCTTTCTTACTTTTGTATTTTTTTATCTTATCTTAAAGCTCAATAAAAATGTTAGAATGAGAGAAGTGAAAAGTCTTCAAAGTAAAAAAAAACAAAACCCACCAAAGTCCAGTTGCCTTTTGGAAAAGCACCTTTGGGACAAACAAATCAATCATTTTGTGACTTTAACGCTGCACATTATTCTCCACTTAAGTCTACTTTTGGTCAAGTGGATGTTTTGGCCCACTGCCTCCTCTTTTTACACAACCGGCCTTTTAAACACAACATGCGTGAAGCTGCTTCTTTGTATGTCTCTGGAATGACAGAGAGCAGGTCTTCTTCCCTGATCTTTATTACATAAACCTCTATCAATTTCAGGCTTTGCCTTGAGAGGTGATGGACACTATCCGAAGAGGATGCCTTAATATATTTGCTACAACATGTTCCCCCACCCCCATCTGAGAGAGAGAGAGAGAGAGAGAGAGAGAGAGAGAGAGAGAGAAGGACTGGTATCCACTTCGAGGGCAGGAAAAGGAGCTCCTTGCCTCGGCTCTATTTATAACCTAACCGAAAAAAAATCACATTACACAGGGCTCCCCCAGTCTGCAACGAGGATGCAGCTTCTCAGCTGAGACATTTCCTGCGCAACGTTTTGGGGGCTGTTTTTCTGGTTGCACGGTGGCCCGTTTTCTCATGGCCACCTATCCTGCACCTGCTTTTCTGTTTTCAAGACACAAACCACAGCACACAACAGTTTGTGGGAGGTGGGGGTAGATTATTCCCCCTCTGCAACAGATTCACACGAAGACACAAGAATAAAAAGCCGATTGGTAGGATCAGTTTGAGCAGGTAGTACCAAGTCAGGGGCAACTTTTTTATGCATATATATAAAAAAAAATTTTTTATTTTATTTTACAACATATCCATTTTTCAATTCAACAGTGTGTCATCTGGGTACATACATACATACATATCTTGTGCACATATTCATATTTGATATACATCTCTTACTATAATGTAAATAGTTACATTCACATTAAAAATTACTAATTCATATCAATCCCTCACTCATTCAGTTCTGGTTTGGTTTGAGTTCACCCCTTTCATTTAAAACATCTTTATATCTCATGATATTTCCCATTTTAAGAACATTTGGATAAACGCTTCCATTGTAGATAGCCAGGCTGGAATCTTCAACTAGTGTTGTTCTCTTATTTTCTCCCATTTTTTTTTAGTTTACTTTATTGTCATTGCACCTCGTACAACGAAATCAAACACCATCTTCAGTGTACCTCATGATCATGACAATAAACACAAACACACATCCTTCACCCTCCACATATTGAATTGAAAACCGCCGACACCACACCAATACTGCACTATACAGCAGAATTCAAAAGAGCTACTGCCCTGGGATAGAAGCTGTTTTAAAGCCTACTTGTCCTTGTTTTTATTATTCTGTACCTTCTGCCAGATGGTAATAGTTCAAAAAAAGGGCTGCGCTGCCCACATGGCCCGTGGGAACCCTCCCTGCCCACTTACTTCTTACCTGGCAAACTTGCTATTTTTCCTTCCCCCACCCAACCATTAGCTGGTTCTGCTGTGCCGGGAGATTTAGATTAGCTAGAAAGCAGGAAACCGTTGGATTTCTTGCTTTCTAGCTAATCTTTAGATCTTCGGCTCTGCTTTTAAGCAGAGCCAAATCTTCCTTAGGACTGAAGCTTCCATTTGTCAGTGCCGACTCAGGTAGCCGATGGCAGATAGATAGATCTCTGAATGAATCTGTGATTCTGTGAGCAACTCAATCTGCCTGCCTGCTTTGCCTGATTTTGGGTAAAAGTTGCTCTTTTTTTAAATAAAAAATTCAATATTTACATAAATATTTATATTTACATACAAGCCATGCCCAGCCAGTCACATGACCAAGCCACACCCACAAATTAGGCCACGCCCACAGGACCAGTTGTTAAGAAATTTGAATCCCATACCTGCCTCTGTGTGTGGGGGGTGGGGGAGAGGTTAGATTAGATCTCATTTCTCTCTCCCACCAACATCAGCAAGCCACCGTCAGTCAAAATTCATATTAATGGTCCCCGTGAGTTAAAATTATGAATTTGGTGGTCCCTGAGGTCCAAAAGGTTGGCGACCCCTGCTCTGGTACCTGTCAGACCCTCAAACCCTTTGCACTTATGGGGTCTACACAAATTATGAGGTTTACACAACCACACTACATAACCACACCAGCTCAGCTACGAGGTCAAGAGGCTTCCATCCCCCGGTAGACAATGTTAGAGGACGTATAGCTGAAGCAGTACATGCAACATCAAGAAGCCATCAGGAATTTGGCCAAACAACAAGGAGTGCCTTAGTCCTCAATTTATGTCCATAACCGGGACCAGAATTTCTGGGCCTAACCAAGGCGGTAATTAAAAGTGAACTGTACCCAATTCTATGACCTTTCTCCATCACCATTGTTAAAGCAAATCACCACAGTTGTTAAGTGAATCATGCAGTCATTAAGCAAACCCTGGCTCCTCCTATTTGCTTTGCAATCGCTAATGGCGGTCCCGGTAAATAATGACCATTTTACCAAGTGCCCAAATTTTGATTGTGGGGATGCTGCCACCATCCCAAGGTGGGAGGACCAGTCCTGTTTTTGGTAGCATCGTTAACTTCAAAACAGTCCCTAAACGAACGGTCGTTAAATCGAGGACTCCTGTACTGGGAAAGAAGATTTGGCGGTCATGCCACCTCAGTCTCGAAGGGTTTCTCCTGAAGAGTTGGGAAAACTTTCTTGGAGCCAGCCTCTTCCCAGCTCCTCTAACACAACCAGAATTAAACACCTGGCTGGGGGAGTGGGACAGATTTGAATGCAGGTGAGAGGAGAGGAAGGTGCCAGTATGAAAATCCTCAGGGATCAAAGCCCCAAAAGTGGAAGTGGGGGAAGGCTGGGGCTGCCCCACATTTGCATGCAAATGGCAGCAGCTTGGAAGACATTTCTGGCCATGCCCAACGCAACACGAAGAGATAACTGTGTTGCACAACAGAGGGTGTGGGACTAGACAAATTTTGCCTCCTCTAGAACATCTATTTGGCTTCTCTCTCTCTTTGATGTGTGACTATTATCATCTATCAATCTATCATCTATATTCATCTCCTTCTTCTCTCATACACATTTATTATCTTATCAATTTACCTTATCATCATCTATATTCATATCTGTCTGTCTATCTTTATCACCTCCCCCCCTTCTTCCCCTATGTTGCCAGGGTGGGGGGTTATTATTTTATTGTTTTTCTTTTTATTTCTTTTATATTCTATATCCTTATAAGATCTCCTTGAGCTGCCATGTGTAAGTAGGTGGCAATATAAATGTTCTACCCAAACAGTCTGTCTGTATCTTAACTCTCTATCTCTATCACAGTGATGGTGAACTATTTTGGCACCGTACCCAAAGCCATACCCAAAATGCAACATGCGCGCCCCACGCATGCGCCTTACCCATGCACACCACCCCTGCGCACGCCCGCCAGAGACCCGAAGACCAGCTGGCTGGAGGGAAGCGCGCACACATGCGTGGTGGAGCTGAGCTAGGGGGACGGCGTGCATGCCCAGAGGGAGGGCTCTGTGTACCACCTGTGGCACATGTGCCATAGGTTCACACCACTGTTCTATCATCTCATTCTCCCTATGTTATCTATAGGTATTCTATCTATCATCTATCTATCATCCATCCATCCATCCAATCTCTCTCTCTCTCTCTCTCTCTCTCTCTCTCTCTCTCTCTCTCTCTCCCCCTCTCCCTCTCTGTATCTATTGCTATCCTATCTCCTGCATTTCAGCCTTGGCAGGATCTGTCCAGAGAAGAGCTGACAGCTGCTAAGTCTTTAGGTCCCCTGTCACGTGGCTGATCTCTGCAGCCAGCCCGTGAGTCCTCCGGCAATAAACAGGATTTACTTTAAGGAGATATTCTCTGAGCTCCGTGGCACCTTGTCACTTTCAACTCTGCAGTGCATTTCCCCCCTAGAGATTAGAACCTGTGGGGAACAGACCCCCCACAGCCCAAGAGGATATAAGGTCTTCTGCTGGAGCAGGGGGGGTTGGACTAGATGACCTCTGAGGTCCCTTTCCAGTCCTGGATGGCTGTGCTGTGCTGTTTCAAAGCAAGCTGCTAACCCTCGGTCCTTTTGCCAGCCAGCCACCATCCTTTTTCCTCATCCTTTCCTCCTGGTCCCATTCAATGTAGCAACGTGGCCATCGGTGGCTCCCAACAGCAGCTTCGCAACCCGTGTTCCAAAGTTAGCCTTTCACTGGGGAAACAAAAGCTTTGTTCCTTGAATAGCAAGAGCACTTTAAAAGACTTCAGCAACTGCGAGAAGAAACTATGCCGGCCAAACAGGAAAGAAAACCATCAATCAGACTGTCGGTAAACTTAAATTTGACACAAAAATAGTTTGTTCGCGGAAGCGACTGCCTGCGAGGGGCTCCTGGTTTGGGGCTGAAAGGCCAAAGCGGAAGCAGTCTGCTCTGTCCAGTATTTGGATTCATCCGTATTTGTCAGGGCTCCGGTAGTAACCCCCAATTAAATCATGAGTCTCTAGCCTGATTTTCAAAGCTCAAAGAAGATTTTTTAGAAGACATGCCGGTGCTGCCTGGGTGTAGCCGACTCTGAAACACATCATTCATTGTCACCCTTGACCCTGGTTTTCCCCCACCCCCTGGGTGTATCATAATTCATATTCTCCAATGGGACACATCCATAGCCAAGAGTCAGCAATCATTCTCACCAGTTAGAATTTTGCGCGGCAGAAACCTCAGTCACCTAGTTACTATCTTTCAAAACATTTACGGAATGCAGTTTCGTTTTTGCAGCTGCTACACTATTCTCCCGCTCCCTTTCTGTTGGCAACTCTAAAAGACCCGAGAAATATTTTATGAATTGACACAAACACTTCCCGGCCATCAAGAGACATGACCCTCTAAGCCCAGGTGTGTCAAACTCAATTTCACTGAGGGCGCCGCATCAGAGTTGTAAGCCAGATCTAAGCACCCTGTGGGCCAGATGTGGCCCGTGGGCCAGATGTGGCCCGTGGCCCGTTTGACACCCCTGCTCTAGCCCTCATGTGTGTCCACAAAGATGCAGAAGGACACAAATTCGACCTAACCGGGACCCAGTCGTAATCCAGGCGAAGTCAAGGAGAGAAAGGGAAATTCCCGGAAGACTGGTTCTTCCACCGATAAATCCATAAACAGACCCATCGACATTAAAATCAGGTGAAACCAGGCTCAATAGCAGTTACTGGGAGAGGGATCTTGGAGTCTTAGTGGACAACCGATTAAATATGAGCCAGTAGTGTGCGGTGGCAGGCAAAAAAGCCAATGCAATCCTAAACTGCAACAACAGTGGGATACAATCAAGATCAAGTGAGGTACTAATACAACTCTATAAAGGCTTAGTAAGACCACATATAGAGCACTGCATCCAGGTCACCACACTATAAAAAAGATGTTGAGGCTCTAGAAAAAAGTACAGAGAAGAGCAACCAGGATGATTAGGGGACTGGAGGCTAATACATATGATGAACAGTTGCAGGAACTGAGCATGGCTATTCTCGGGAAGAGAAAGGCCAGGGGAGACATGATAACCTTCCAATATTTGAGGGGTTGCCACAGAGAGAAGGAAGGGGTCAAGGTATTTTTTAAAGCACCCGAAGGCCAGACAAGGAACAATGGATGGAAACTGAACAAGGAGAGATTCAACCTGGAAATAAGGAGAAATTTTCTGACAGTGAGAACAATCAACCAATGGAACAGAAGTTGTGGGAGGCTTTCAAGAAGAGATTGGACTCCCATCTGTCATAAATGGTATAGGGTCTCCCACTTGGGCTGGGGGTTGGACTAGATGACCTACAAGGTCCCTTCCAACTCTGTTAATCAGTAAAGTACGGAGGGTTTATGACAGCTATTGCATGAAATCTCTTGGAAAATCACTTTTTGGAAAAGGAGAAGAAACTACAAGGTCCCTTCCAATTCTGATTATCTGTTATCTGACTTCACCTACCAACCACTCAGAATGAAAGAACGTCAGCCAACGATGCCAAAGGCAGGCATCTAAAGACCCACGAACAGCCACGCTGCAAACAAGTTATAACTCGACAGATCGGAAGAAACCGGACCGCGACACATGCAGACAATCAAATCAACCTGAAACCAAACCGTTAACATCATCATAAGATAGTCGGACAACACCACCAGCACAGATGGTACCTATAACCAAGGTCTATAGACTCAGCAACTACAACTAGCCAATCACACCACCCAAAATCAAACCAGGACTCAGAAAGGTTATTTTAAAGGCCCAGTGCTCCCCCCCACGCAAGCACAATCCAAAGCGCACTGAAAATGTCCCCTCGAATAGGGATGAAATGTTTGCCTACAAGAGTGGGCAAACCCAACCTTCATGATAGAGTTGTGCAACTTCAACCTGATGGTGGGAGATCTTTGTTTGGCGTTCCTTGTAAAGTTTTGTTCCAGAAGCCTCAGCTCCTAACTGAGCCTGTTCAACACATGCCATTTGTGTTGGCCACACACATAGGAAATATCTTAAGGAACATCCTTTTTTTTCAGCTTGAAGTGGTAAAGGCCACCTTCTTAGCAGAAACTGGTGCGTTCCAACACCGTCAAGTCTACCAGAATCAAAGAAGACGGGTTTTCCAAAGCAGCAGAAGACAAAGCAAGAAGCAATGGATGGAAATTAATCAAGGAGAGAAGCAACCTGGAATTAAGGAGAAACTTGCAAACAGTGAGGACAATTAACCAGTGGAACAGCTTGTGCCTTCAGAGGTTGTGGGTGCTCCATCACTGGAAGGGGTTGCACTAGAAGACCTCCAAGGTCCCTTCCACCTCTACTCTAGTCTTCTTCTTCCTAGGACCTCACATACATCTATAGCTTGGCCATCATCACCAATAGTTTGAGAAGGGTAGATGTGGAAGAAATGTTCCTCAAATATGACAAGCAAATGTCTTCCCACAAAGACTGCTAAAGGAAATGTCAGGGAGCAATGAAGATTCCAAACTGAGCTTTGAGCCCAGATGAGTCCGTTGCCAAGCGTTTTTGAGTTTTTATCATGTGGCCACGGGGATGCCGCAATGGTTGTTAAGTGTGAAAAATGGTCATGTCCTTTTTTGTACTCTGACAATAAAAGGTAATAATAATAAGTCGAGGACTTCATGTATTATCCAACTAGCATGGGTACTAATGAAAATTCTGGGATTTATTCGATGCTCACATATCTAAAAGAAGGGCCAGATTTGGGAAAGCTATTCCCAAGCCTCTCTTTCTCCCAATAATCCAGTTATTCCAATTCCTAAGACTTTTTTTTTCTCTTCTTGGGAACATTCCACAAATTTCCCGACTGGAAAACTGAAAGGATTCGATCCTGGTTTTTCTTTAGCACTTTCTCATATTCTTTTATGCTTCCAAATGTGAGCTAAAAATGAGTTTGTTCAGCATAAACCAAGATTCCATTTCGAAAACCACTGTATGGCAATCCAGAAAGAACATCACTCAAGCAGTAACCTTACAAAATTTATATATACGTATTTGCAGGATCTCCATCATAGCTGTGAGTTTTTGAAAACTAAGAATTTTTTTCTCCACGAATTCATTTTGACGATATGAAAAAAGGGATCCTGAATTCAAACTTCTAAAAAAAAACCCACACCTCAATCATTAACGTTTTACTTTTTGTGCGTTTATTTGGGATAATGGTTGAAGCTGCCAAGTCAGCCTGGCAACGATTTATTATAAATGAACTTGTGAAATGGAAAGTTTTCCGCAGATAAATGAAGCACTTAAGTTTTTTTATTTTTTATTTTAAATCTTTACAGGGGAGAAGAAAAAAAAAAGGCCAGTGGAATATTTTCCACTCTGTTTTCCATGGATATTGTAGAGAGCCGAGATAAACAGAGCAATGCTAGTTGGCATTGGAGAGCTGTATGCAACGAAATTTCATATTAATTTATGCCGATTTAGTGTACGTCCAAAGTGACAATAAAGTTATCCTAAGTCTAAGGCAGCCAAAACCAGTAAGCGAGGACGTTTGACCAGTAATCTCCAATTTCAAAGCTGTTTTTGTACAGGAGCAGCTAATCACACGGCCTGGACCACCCAATGCTTTAAAATAAAACGTTACGTACAATTAAAAAAAAGTTGTTGAGACTCTGGAAAGAGTGCAGAGAAGAGCAACAAGAATGATTACGGCGCTGGAGGCTAAAACATAAAATCTTTCTAATGAAAACCATATGAAGAACTGCCGCAGGTTTTGGGTTTGGCTATTAGTCTCAAGAAAAGAAGAACTAAGAGTTTCTAATAACTGTGTTACTCAGTGATTCACTTATCAACCATGGCAAGATATTTCGTAAAATGGGGGCAAAACTCAACTTGTTTAGCAAAAGAAATTTTGGGCTCAGTTGTGATTGTAAGGCTTATTTGAGGTCCTGAAGAGTTTTTAAAACATTTCCAAATTCTCCAATTAAAGTTGTTCTGTTTGGTCCAAATGTATTTTGATCTCCGGAGATTCTCCATCATCCAGGTCATGGTTGCACCAAAGGTGTTTTTTTTTTCAGGAGGCAACTGGACTTTCTGAGTTTTTTTTTTCTTTGAAGACGTTTCGCTTCTCATCCAAAGAAGCTTCTTCAGCTCTGACTGGATGATGGGGAACGGAAGGATTTATGTTACAGTTATTTGCATTCTTTTTAGAGAGTCATTGAGGCCACTTGGAGGTTTGTCTGTATCATGTGGACCATCTGTGTCCAGTTAAACTTCATGCTGGTTTTTCTCCGTCCTATCACAAGAGTTTGAAACTACAATAGGTAATCCTTTATCTACGACTGAGCTGAACATTTGTTACTAAGCAAGAAAGTTAAGTGACTTTTGCCTGTTTTACAACCTTTCTTGCCCTAGTTGTTAAGCGAATCATGCATTTGTTAAAGTTAGTCACGTGGTTGCTAAGTGAATTCTGGCTTTCTCCTTTGACTTTGCTCGTCAGAAGGTCACAAAAAGGAGATAACACGGATCCTGTCATAAATACGAGTCAGTTGCCAAGTACCCGAATTTTGATCACATGTCCCTGGGGAAGTTTCAACGGTCATAAATGTGAAAAACTATCCCAAATCACTTTTTATCAGTGCCGTTGAAACTTTGAACGTATCAGGGCTCCGACAATCCACACCCATAGATAATCATAAGTCTCTATCCGCATCTTTCAGAGTAAAAAAAAAATTGATTTATTAGGAGTGACCATGTCGGTGTGACCTGGGTGCAGCCGACTCTGAGACACATTATTCATTTCCCCCTTGACCCTTGCCTTCCCCCCACCCCCTGGATGTATATTCTCCAATGGGACACATCCATAGCCAAGAGTCATCAATCATGCTCTCCAGTAATAATCTTGTGCGCCAGAAGCTTCGGCCCGCCTAGCAATTATCCATGAAAATATTTAAGGAATGCACTACTTCCCCTACTCCTTTTCTGCTGTCAACTCTAAAAGACCAGAGAAATGTTTTTGAGTTGACAGAATGGTCCCTAAATGAATAGTCGGTTGTAAATCAAGGATTACCTGTCATCTTAACATTAGCTCAGGTGTTTAAAAAAAAAAGAAAAAGGAAGGACACACTGAAGCGGATTTCATACGGCATCCACAACATAGTCGTGAGAGAAGAAAACCACTTCTCCCCCCTTAAAACCAGAATTATTTCTGGATTATCTTATTATATGCTATGCAGAACCTGTGGGCGGAGGGTGGAGAGCCACAAAGTTAAGAGGGCATCATCCTACAGATTTGTGGGTTGTAGAAAGTGTAAAATAAGACTCACTTCCCCTTCCTATGGTCTCCAAGCACAAAAATAAACCATACTAGCCAGAAATACCTTATTTTTATATATCCCCCCCCCCCCCCCCCCTATTTACAGATTGCCAAATACAGATTTCCCAATACCTTCATTGAGACGAGATTCGGGCATACGCTTTAAATAAAGCTCCGGTTTTGTTGAGGGAAAGAAAAACCTGTCTCATTTCCTCACATTTAGCCTGACAGGAATTCATCTTAAAGAAAAGGTAATCCTCGACTTACGAGAAATAAAGGAGCCCAAGTTTTCTGTTGCTAAGCAAGACAGTTGCTCAGTTAATTTTGCCCCCTTTTACTACCTTTCAGCTATTCAGGGAATCCCCTGCAGTTGTTAAGTGAGTCATGGAGTCGTTAAGTGAATCGGGCTTCCCCGTTGACTTTGGTTGTCATAAGGTCGCAAAAGGGGGATTATGTGACCCCCCCCGGGACACCGCAACCGTGGTAAGTATGAGTCGCAGTTGCACAAATTTTGATCATGTGCTGCAAACGGTCGTAAGTATGAAAAACGGCCCTAGGCCCCTTTTTTCAGTGGTGTTGTAACTTTGAAAGGTCGCTAAATGAACAAGTGTTAAGATTTCCAGCCTTTGTTGCTTTCCAGACCCATTTAAACAACCAGAAAACCATTGCAAGGTATCCACGGAGAAAATTATATTCTTAGCAAGCAGTTTTTTTTCCTCCCCCCTCCCCCCCCAACTCTTTATTGCTTTAAAACGTATGGACTTCAACTCCCAGAATTCCCCAGTTGGCCTACGGGTTGAACATATAATTCACATGTTGTGTTGTAGCCTGCCGGCTGAGCTGGCATCAGAGTCGGACAGTAGTGAGGAGGTTGGGGAGGAACCAAGGACAGTCCTGGAGGCTGAGGAAGGCTCGGTCAAGGGCTCTGCGTCAGAGGCAGAGATGGGGCCAGGGAAGTCTGGCAGTCATCAGCTGCCTTCGGGCTCAGACAGCAGTGAGCGGGGGAGCTTCTGGAACCGGTTCCCAGGCTGTGCATGCGCAGAGCTGCCAAAAGGAAGGCGCAATTAAGAACTCAGGGTCGACATGAGAGTAAGGCCATAGATGGACAATGAATGGCCCCTCCCGGAAGGATTAAAAGACGAACAAAAGGGGAAGGGGCTTTTGCAGAAAACAACTTGCTCGTTTGTTTGTTCCAGCATTATGAAGATTTGTCTGTATAACCCAGCCTCAGGGTCGCCAACCTTTTGGCCTCAGGGACCACCACATTCATAATTTTAAATCCCAGGGACCACTAACCAGTTCTGTGGGCGTGGCCTAATTGGTGGCTGTGGCTTGGTGGTCATGTGACTGGCTGGGCATGGCTTGTATGTAAATATTATAAATATTTATATAAATATTGAATTTTTTGTTAAAAAAAGAGCAACTTTTACCCAGAATCAGGCAAAGCAGGCAGGCAGATTGAGTTGCTCACAGAATCATTCAGTGATCTATCTATCTGCCATCGGCTAGCTCAGTCTCTCAAATTTGCTTGCTGTGAGTCTGCACTGAATAATAGAACCTTCAGTCTAAGGGAGGTTTGGCTGTGCTTAAAAGCAGAGCCGAAGCTCTAAAGACTACCTAGAAAGCAAGAAATCCAACTATTTCCTGCTTCCTAGCTAATCTAAAACTCCGGCACAGCAGAACAGATGATGGTCGGAAAAATAGCAACTTAGCAGGCAAGTTTGCTAGGTAAGGAATGAGTGGGCGGGGAGGGTTCCCATGGGCCATGTGGGCGGCGCAGCCTTGTGTTTCTGCACAGCCTGGATTAATTGCTTTGGGGCTGAGATTTTTCAGCGGCCCACCAAAATTTTCTCACGGCCCACTGGTTGGCAACCGCTGACCCAGCCCTTCCCTGTCAGCACTGAGTGTGGAATTTTACCGGGCAGCGTTCCAGGATTGATAAAGGTCTGAGCTAATTAGTATACCTTCGCAAGACCGTTTGCCAAGCCGTTGGCTGACCGTGAATGAAATAAATTCACATTAATGTAATAAGAGAGGTTTTTGCCGGGACTCAAAATTGACTTAGTGCTTTTTGGGGAGGCCTAGAACAGAACATTTTGCTTTTGTACTGCATTGATGCATTCACAAAATTTCCCAGAGATAAATCATGAAACAAAGTTCAGGGATATTCCTTTAACCCATTGTTTTGCAAATTGATACACAGTACAAACTGTATTTGAAGGTTCTAAGGGTGAGGAGGAAGCGCAATGAGTAAAAATGAGCAAAACCTTCTAAAGCTAAAGGTTCCCCTTGGACATACGTCTCCGTGGTCATGTGTCCGGCATGACTAAATGCATGGAACACTGTTACCTTCCCAACAAAGGGATCCCTATTTTTCTACTTGCATTTTTACATGCTTTCGAACTGCCAGGTTGGCAGGATAACAGGAGCTCACTCCGTTATGTGGCGCTAGGGATTCGAACTGCAGAACTGCCAAACTTTCTGATTGACAAGCTCAGTGTCTTAGCCACTGAGCCACCGCGTCCTTAAAACCTTCTAAGCAGCTTATAAATATAATATTAAACAGCACCTTTCATTTCAGATCCATCATGGCGGTGCCAGTTAGCAGGTATCCACTCACTTGCTGCCCGCCACATCCCTCACCTTGTGTCAATGCTGCATCACCAGACGTTCCATTGAAGTGAATGGGACTGTTGGTGAGTCAACAGCGGGTCAGAGGAGCCGCCGCTGTGGGACAGATATGACGGCTGCTCTTTAAAAGTTATGATTTACAATAGATCGAGTTGACTTAAATCAAGCCTTTTTACTAGTGATTTAAATCGTGATTTAAATTGACTTGATTTAAATCAAATCTTACAGACCTTACAAATAATCAGAGTTGGAAGGGACCTTGTAGGTCGTCTAGTCCAACCCCCCACACTCAAGGAGACTCTACATCCGTGATGGCAAACCTGTGGCATGCGTGCCATAGGTGGCACGCAGAGCCATTTGTGCCAGCATGTGAGCTGCAGGCAAACCTACCTCACTATGCATGTGCACGCCTCAAAGCTGATTTTTGGCGGGTTTGAGGCCGTTTTCAGCCTCCCAAAGGCTTGAGGAAGGTTTCTGCAGGCTTTGCAGGCCGAAAACTAGCCCCGTTTCATCACTTCCTGTTTTTCTGAAAATACCGGAAGGTTTCAGCCTGCAAAGGCTTCCTTTGGGAGGCCGAAAAAGGCCTCAAACCCGCTGAAAATCAGCTGTGAAGCACAGTGCGTGTAAGGGGGCAGTGGAGGGGTGAAGATTGCGTGTGCATGCGTAGGGGGCATGCATTGGCTTCTGGGTGCTTGCATGCGAGCGTGCAAGCACGTGCACAATTTTTGGCACAAGAGCCCAAAAGCCACCACTGCCCTACATCATTTCTGACAAATGGCAGTCCAGTCTCTTCTTGAAAGTCTCAAGTGGTGAAGCTCCCACATTTTCCGAAGGCAACTTCTGTTCCATGGGTTGATTGTTCTCCCTGTCAGAAAATTTCTCTTTATTTCCAGGTTAAATCTTTCCTTGTTCAGTTTCCATCCATTATTCCTTGTCTGGCCTTCGGGTGACTTGGAAAACAGCTTGACCTTCTCCTCTCTGTGGTAGCCCCTCAAATATTGGAAGACCGCTATCCTGTCTCCCCTGGTCCTTCTCTTCACTAGAGTAGCCATGCCTGGTTCTTGCAACCGTTCATTGTATGTTTGAGCATCCAATCCCCTAATCATCCTGGTTGCTCTTCTCTGCACTCTTTCTAGAGTCTCAACATCTTTTTTATAGTGTGGTGACCAAAACTGGATGCAGTCCTCTAGGTGTGGTCTTACTAAGGCTTTATAGAGTGGTATTAGTACCTCCCTTGATCTCGAGTGTATCCCTCTGTTAATGCAACTTAGGATTGCATTGGCTTTTTTGGCTGCTGCTGCACACGGCTGACTCCTATTTAACTGGTTGTCCACTAAGACTCCAAGATCCCTCTCCCAGTTACTGCTATTGAGCCTGATTTCACCCAGTCTATTATGTGTCCTTTTCATTTTTCATGCCTAAGTGGAAGACTTTACTTTTCTCTACATTGAATTTCATTTTGTTATTAAATGCACCCTGACCGTGGTTCTATGTCCAAGACTACCCATATTCCACATTCCAGGCAAGCCACCAGAAAGCAGTATTCCCCCCCACCCACCCCCGGCTTACCAGAGGTCGGAAAGGGTGCGGAAAAGAAACAGGATATGAAGAAGGAAAGGTAAGGAAGGAGACGAGGAAGGACCAAGCGGGCTCAACATCTGCAGAATTGCACTTGGCTTTGGAAATGAGGAGGAGGAGGAGAAGCGGGTGGGCGGAAGCCCACACCCCCGGTGTCATGGGTGCAAGCCTTTTTCCTGAATGAACAAAAGCCACAGAGCGCCCCCCCCCCCCCCCCGGGGGAGAGTTGCCACCATCTGTTGCTTCTCCTGGGGCCGGAAATTTGCAGCATTTGCAGATGGATAACAAATTTCCCTCCCTGTAGAAGGCAGCTTCTGCATTTGGAAAGCAGGAGGAAGTGGCTATAAAAAGAAGAATGGATGTGTCACTCAAAAATGTCCTCTTCCGGTCCTTGGGTCCCCCCTCGTCCCCCCCCTCTCCCTTTTCTCTCCTTCGCACTCGCGCTTCCGCTCGGGCTCAGACGGACGGGCGCTCTCTGCACGTGCTTAAAGAATCCTCGGCACTCTCTCCGGAAAGAGGAGCAAGAAAAAGAAAGAGGAGGAACAGAAAATCTCTTTCCCCTTAACCCCATTTTCTCTCCTCGATTACAAATGCAGAAGCAACCTGGAATTCAGGAGAAACTTCCCGAAAGGGAGGAAAGACAATTAACCAGTGGAACAGCTTGCCACCAGAAATTGTGGGTGCTCCATCACTGGAGGTTTTGAAGAAGAGACTGGACAGCCATTTGTCTGGAATGGTATAGGGCTTCCTGCCTGAGCAGGGGGTTGGACTAGAAGACCTCCAAGGTCCCTCCCAACTCTAGTAGTCTGGTAGCCTCTAGTCTCCTAGCTCTGCAGACCAAGTTGAAAAACTGAGGACACCCCCCCCTGGTAACGGTCCCCACTTCTGAACAATGTCGAGGCGAATCCAGCTGCTCCACGTCCTCTAACCGTTAGCCTATTTGATACTGCGAGAAAAAAAAAAACATTTCCTCCCTACTCCAGACCAGACAGAATACAGGGTGGGACTGGATTCTCCCTTCGGCTCCCCGAGAAGAAACGTTCAGGTAGGACCAACGCCCCTTCTCCACTGAGCCGAAGGGAGAATCCAGGATGGGACATACCAAAGCTGGCTGATGGCTGTCCTATCGGAGGGAACTGGATTGGTCAGAGGTCCCCACTTCTACATGAATGCCCTGCAGCAGGGGTCCCCAACCACTGGGCCGTGGACCGGTACCGGTCCGTGGAACATTTCCTACCGGGCCGCCTGTTTGCTGGGCGCCGCCATCTTCTTTGACGAGAAAGTGCTTCCAGGTGAGCTTTTCCGGTTGGAAAGTGGCGTTTGGGTCCTGAAGGAATCCTTGCGCCTTAGTTTCATCGAAGGGCGGGGCTCTGAACGAAACTAAGGTACGAGGATTCTTTCAGGACCCAAGGCAAGGCGAGCCGAGCGACCGTCTCGAAGCCCTCCTGAAGCGAAGCCCATCGACAAAGGTACAAAGGAGGAGTTGAAGGTGGCGGGGAGAAGCAGGGGACAGCTGGCTGGCCGGTCGCTCGCCTTGCCTTGTCATGTGTGCTGATGCCGGTACCGGGCCGCGGATCATTTTGTGATGCCGGTACCGGGCCGCGGCACAGAAAAGGTTGGGGGCCATTGCCCTGCAGGACTCGTCTTCCAAAGGACACCTCTGCTGAGGCAAAGGAATCAATTTTATAACGTCTTATGAATCGCGGTCACAGATGACCAAGGCGCAGCTCTACGAAAGTCCAGAACTGAAGCCTGCCTTGCCCAGGCTGCAATGGTTGCCACACTCCCGGTTGAGTGCGCAGTGATTCTCATGGGCATAGGAAGAGCCAGTAACTCAAAGGCCTTTTTGCAATACAGGCTCTAAGCCAGCGACCCACGGTAGATGGTGTTATCCTGTGACCCAAAGTTGAGGACTGAAAGGAAACGAATAGGGCACTGGTGGCAAACCTTTTTTGGCCCCCTTGCCGATAATTGAGCGGGCGCTTGTGCATTTCCGCTCGCATGCCAGCATCCAGAAGGCAATGCGTGCTCCCCCTCCTGCGCACGCGATCCCCTCGCAGCGGTGTGAGCAATTCCCCTTGCGGCATGCATGCTCCTACACATGATCACTCCTGCGCGTCATCCATTTACGCATTCATATGCAATCCCTCTGCGCAACCCCCCCCCCCCACGCATTCATGCCAGATACCCAACAACCAGCTTTCGGGCGGTGGCAGCGCACGCATATGCAGTGGGGCTCTTCCAGGCGAGCTCTCGCGTGCTGGGGGAAATGGCTCTGCGTGCCACTTCCGGCACCTGTGGCATAGGTTCGCTATCTTGCTTAAACGGGGGGAGGGGGGGGTTAGACTAGAACAACAGTTGCCAACCGGTGGGCCACAGCCCAGTGGTGGGCCACGAGAAATTTCTGGTGAGCTGCAGAGAAATCTCACCCCCAGAGCACCCCCCCCCCAAAAGCAATTAATCCAGGCTGCGCAGAAACACAAAACTGCGCCGCCCACATGGCCCATGGGAATCCTCCCTGCCCACTCACTCCTTACCCGGTAAACTTGCCTGCTAAATTGCTATTTTTCCTTTTTCCGACCATCAGCTGTTCTGCTGTGCTGGGAGATTGAGATTAGCTAGAAAGCAGGAAATGGCTTTTAAGCAGAGCCGAACCTCCCTTAGGACTGAAGGTTCTATTATTCAGTGCAGACTCATGGCAAGCAAATTTTATGTGACAGACTCAGGTCGCCAATGGCAGATAGATAGATCAACTGAATGAATCTGTGATTCTGTGAGCAATTAAATCTGCCTACCTGGTTTGCCTGATTTTGGGTAAAAATTGTTGCTGTTTTTAATTAAAAAAAATCAATATTTATATATTTATAATATTTACATACAAGCCATGCCCAGCCAGTCACATGACCACCAAGCCACACCCACCAATTTGGCCACGCCCACAGAACCGTTTAGTGGTCCCTGGGATTTAAAATTATGAGTTTGGTGGTCCCTGAGGTCCAAAAGGTTGGCGACCCCTGGACTAGAAGACCCCTTCCAGGTCCCTTCCAGCTCTATTCTGAATTTGAATTGAGTATAGCCAGTCTAGACAATAGAAGGACTAGAGCTAAAATGATAGCAATATTCCAATATTTGAGTGACTGCCACAAAGAGGAGGGAATCAACTTATTTTCCAAAGCCCCTCAGGGCAGAACAAGAAACAATGGATGGAAACTAATCAAGGAGAGAAGCAACCTGGAATTCAGGAGAAACTTCCGAACAGGGAGGACAATTAACCAGTGGAACAGCTTGCCACCAGACATTGTGGGTGCTTCATCACTGGAGGCTTTTAAGAAGAGACTAGACAGGCACTTGTCTGAAATAGTATAGGATCTCCTGCTTGAGCAGAGGGCTGGACTGGATGACCTCCAAGGTCCCATCCAGCTCTATTCTGATTCTAACAGTCCTTGAATTACAACAGTTTTACTCTTCCCAAATCCTACAACCAAAGTATCAAAGGTGCTTTTTTTTTTTTCAAAAGGCAACTGGAGTGGGTTTTCCCCCCCCCCCCCCCCCCCGATGGCTTAAACCCGGGGGGGTCAACCCCATGGCCCCGGGGGGCCAGATCTGGCCCGCAAAGTGCTTAGATCTGGCCCGTCGGGCAACCGTGGAAACAGCAAAAGGACTGTCCTGTGGTGCTTCTGCTTGGGGATGGGGCCGCCCGCGGCCTTCCTTAGCTCCGTTTTTTTGCTGGCAGAGGGTTGCCAGAAGCCGTCATAGCCGAAAACAGAGCTCGGGAGCCCGTTATCACTGGCAGAATGGCTCAGGCCACCAGAGGCCATACCCCCGCCCCACCCGCCCCGCCCCCCCTTCCCCCCCCCCCACGGTCAAACACAACCCTGATGCGGCCCTCAATGAAATTGAGTTTGACACTCGTGGCTTAAACCAAGAGTGTCCAATCTCTGCAACTTTAAGACTTGTGGACTTTCACACCCAGGCTGGGGAATTCTGGGAGCTGAAGCCCACAAATCTTTAAAAGTTGCCAAGGTTGGGACATCCCTGGTTTAAGACCTTAGTTAAGGAGATAAGTATTTTTTTTTTTGTATTTATTTGATTCGTCAATCGCTTACAAGATACAGGTATAAGAAGAAATATAGTTTTGAATACATGAGATAGATACTTATAAGAAAAATAACAATAGGACAGGGACGGTAGGCACGATTAGTGTGCGTATGCACACCTGCCCCACCCCCCGTACAGGCCTCTTAGGAAAAGGGTGAGGTCAATAATAGACAGTCTAAGGTTAAAGTTTTTGGGTTTTAGGGTTTGGGGAAGAAACCAGAGTCAGGTAGAGCAGTGGCCCCCAACCTTTTTTGAACCAGGGACCGGTTTCACGATTATTTATTCTTCCACGGACCGATACCTGAGTAACGCGAGACTCCATCGCCATCGGGACGGCTCTTCGTTCGAAGCCCCCCCCCCCTCTTCGACGAAACTAAGGCGCGAGCACCCAAACGCCATTTTCCAACCGAAAACCAAGAAGCAACCGAAACCCCGGAAGTGCCGTCGAAACAAGATGGCGGCGCCCAAGCTTTGCGGCCCGGTAAAAAATGATCCACGGCCCGGTACCGGTGGTTGGGGACCCCTGAGGTAGAGTATTTCAAACACTGACCACTCTGTTGCTTGGCACTGAATCTTGCTTAATGTACTCTATCCAGATAGCCAGGGTATTCAATCTCCAGATTTCTCAGCCATGGTTATTGTTTGGGGGAATTCCAGAAGCTGAATTTCAGATTCCAGGAGAATCTTTGGACAAGAGGAGCTGATGGTATCTGGGGGCTTTTATCACTTCACTGTTTCGTCTTCTTTCTTTTTAACACTTTTAATTCCCTCCTGGTTTCCACAGAGGTTTTGCTAATGGTGGGAAACAGAAACACGCGCTTCAAAGCCAGCCTAGTTTTCTTGGTGAAACAGAAACAAAACGTTCAAAAGCTGAACATCCCAATAGAAGACCTCCTATAAAGACCCCACAGCAATGGGGACAATCTCTAGCTTTTTGACTATACGCAGAAAGTCCAGAACTCACCAAGCAGTGGCATCTTTTATAGCGATTGCATCACATCTGCCAAAATCTGCTTTGGTATCTCAGCTATTTTTTAATATATATTTTTAGTAAAGACCATGCTTTTTTGCTCAAGTTTTTTCCAAAGTGGAACCTGGTGTGTGACACACTCCGTGCATCAACATCTGAGAATCTGTTTCAAACTACGGCTGCAGGAATTGGGTATGTCTAGTCTTATGAAAAGTAGGAGTGGGGGTGACATGATAGCAGTCTTCCAATATCTCAGGGGCTGCCCCAAAGAAGAGGCAGTCAAGCTATTCTCCAAAGCACCTGAAGGCAGGACAAGAAATAATGGGTGGAAACTAATCAAGGAGAGAAGCAACTTAGAACTTAGGAGAAATTTCCTGACAGTGAGAACAATTAATCAGGGGAACTGCTGGCCTCCAGAAGTTGTAAATACTCCAACACTGGAAGTTTTTAAGAAGAGATTGGACAACCATTTGTCTGCAATGACACAGGGTACCAATAAAAGAGAATATTGTTTTAGCTTAGGGTTAAAATGAGGGGGTGCTCTCTAAGCTCTTTCTTTCTTTCTTTTTCTTTCTTTCTTTCCTTCCTTCCTTTTCTTTTTTCTCTCTCTTTCCCTTCCCTTCCTTTCTTTTCTCTTTTTTCTCTTTTCTTTCCCTTCCTTTCCTTTTTTTCTTTCCTTTCCTTTCCCTTCCCTTCTTTTCTTTCCTTTCCCTTCCTTTCCTTTCTTCTCTTTCTTTTCTTTTTCTCTTCTTTTCTTCTTTCTTTTTTCTTCTTTCTTTCTTTCTTTCTTTCTCCCTCCCTCCCTCTTTCTTTTTTACTTTCTTTTTCTTTCTCTCTCTTTCATTTCATTACCCCTAAGTAAGATCATCATGCTAGCACTGAAGATGTTACCTAGCTAGGGTAATGAAATGTCTGCAAGGAAAACAAGCAAGCTTAGAGAGCCCTCATAGGATCCCTCATAGCATAGGGTACAGATTAACAGAGTAGGAAGGGACCTTGTAGGTCATCTAGTCCAACCCCGCCCCCCTGCCCAAGCAGGCCATACACCATTGTTGACAGACAGCAGTCCAGACTCTTTGTGAAAAGCTTCCAGTCTCCTGCTTGAGCAGGGGGGGCTGGACTAGAAGACCCCCCCAAAAAAAGTCCTCTTCCAATTCTGTCATTCTGTTAGGGCGATGTGGACCCAAAGGCTCAATTAAATAGGCTCAGAACGTCCTGCCAATTCGTTCCTCTTGCAAGAATTCAGATTCGATCTGACCAGACGCGCTCCCAATTTCTGTCTGGAATTAAGGAATGCAAGGTCTTTCCCCCTCGTTTCCTCAACGGATTGGCTTCCCTGGATACAGACCCCCGCCAATTTTTTTTTCCGCAGCCCACCCCGGCTACGAAGGGTGGGAGACAGCTGAAATCTAACAGCGTCACAGATGAGGGTATCCCCTTCTAAACCGCCGTTCCAGCGTCCTTATCCAACAGCTGGACGTCTTCAAACTTCCCTTCTCCTGTCCCGAAAATCCTACGCAAAACCACACAATCTTCGGGAACTCCAAGGAAGAGGGGATTGGGTGGGTGGGTGGGAAACGACGGGGAACGCAAGGCTTAGCCAAGAAGAATGCAAAATAGATATTCCGGTGGGGGGTGGGGGAGAGGGAGGGGGGCTTCCAAAGAAACTTTCAACCCTGCAAGAGGAAAAGTAGCTGGCGGGCTCACCTGGCTTGACTCCTGAAGGCAAAGAAGGGGAGAAACGTCCAACTTGGAACGCTGGAAGAGATGGTGCAGCAAGACGAAACCTGCCTGCCTTCAATTAGAAATCTCAAATGCCAGGGAGGGAGGGAGAGGGAGAGGGAGGGAAAGAGACCAAGAGAAGAGAAAAGAGAGAGAGAATGAGACCAATTCTAGAGGGAATCGTAATAGAATTATTTAAACTGGCAGTTCTGCGAGGTATTGGACTCCCCAGCCTGGGTGGCAGGAAGCCAAGCCCTAACTAAAGCAGTGCGTGTACTGGAAGGAAAGTAGAAGGAGGGGTGGCGGTGGCAGCAGCTGGAAAGCAGAGAAATTGACCGGTGCATTTTTCCACTGAATCGAGAATGCTGGATGGAGAAGAGCTTTGAGATCCCAATCAATCAAAAGAGAGGAGGATTGCTGTGATTCGCCAGCAGCAGAATCTGACAGTGGTGAAGAAACGGGACCAGTCTGGGAAACTGGAGAGGACTCGGATGAGGGTCCTGCGTCTGGTGCAGAGATGGGGCCAGGACCATCTGGGAGCGGGGTGCTGCCTCCGGAGCCTGGCAGCAGCGAGGCAGAGGACCCAGGGGAGCCTATTCCCAGTGCGCGTGTCCGCAGAGCTGCTAGAAGGCGAGGGCAGCTGAGACAAAAGGGGTGACTCGGGAGTAAGGCTGGGAGGTGATTGCCCCTCCCATAAAGGATAAAAGTAAGACCTCAATGATGAAACCTTTGCAGGAAGCAAAGTAGTTCGATCAGTTGCGAGTCCTCCTGGAAGCTCTTTGCCACTCCGGTTGATTTTTTTTCTTGTACTTCAGTTGGTTTCTTTTATAGTTCATTGGATACTTCTGTTTCTGGCAGCATTCCACACCACTGAAAGGTGTGTGCTTATCTTGGGGAACTGTTTAAGATTAGTTCTGGCTGCGAATGCAAACAATTCCCAGCATTGCAATAAAATAGGTTTTGCTTTTAAAACAAGTTTGTGATTAATCATGTTGATGAAACTTGGGTCAGAACAAGGATGCTGATAGGAACCGCAGAACAGATGCCCATGTCAGTTTGTCTAAACTGAGACGAGTGGGGTCCTTGGTGTCCTATAAGCTTGATGTTGTTCTTGCAGACGTTTCATGACCCAACTAGGGAACATCATCAGTGTTGGGTGATGGAATGTCTGCAAGAAAACCCCGCCAAGCTCAGTGAGCACCAAAGACTCAACCGTTCAGCCGTGAGCTACAAATATTCTGTTCTATCGGGACCAAGAGGTGTCCAGAAGGTTTGTGGCAACCTAGAATTCTCAGCCAACATGGCCTTGAAACCACCTGAGCCTAAACTTTATCTACTGTATAACGTATGTTCTGAAATCTTAAGAATCCAGAGTTACCAATGTAATCTCAGAAAAAAATAGAATAAAAGTGTTATCAACGCAGACTTATAAAGGTCCATATAATAAGAATGCCACCTCCAAAATGTTCAACCCCTTTCTCCGAGCTATGCAAAGTTTGCACTACTATTACTATTAATCTTCTCATCACTCCTTATCGCCCATCCTCTCCCACTTGTGACTGTATGACTGTAACTTTGTCGCGTTTATCCTTCTGGTTTAATATTGACTGTTTCCTAGTATGATTTGATTGCTCATTGTACCCTATGACTATTATTAATTGTACCTGATGATTCTTGACTCTTGACAAATGTATCTTTTCTTTTTATGTACACTGAGAGCATTTGCAAATTCCTTGTATGTCCAATCACTTGGCCAATAAAGGATTCTCGAATTGGGACTCAAGGTTTTCACAAAGGATTAGGAAGGATGCGTGAGAACTGTCTTCCAGTAGTTCAGGGAAGAAAGGATGGACTTATTCTCCAAAGCACCAAAGAGCAGGACAAGAAGCAACAGGTAGAAGCTTGTTAAAGAGAGATCCAACTTAGAAGGAACGAAGAAACTTCCTGACAATGAGAACGATTAATCAAATGGAATAGTTTGCCATGCCAATGGAGTTGTGGGTGCATCTCCATCTCCGACAGATTTCAGAAGTGGATTGGACAACCATTTGACCAGAATGGTATCATCTCCCGAGAGCATGGGCTTGGAGGAGAAGACCTCTGAACTCCCTTCCAGCCCTAAGAATGTTGTAGAAAACTCACGGGAGATATTTACTATCGACAAATAAACCTAGTCTTATAACTTCAACAATATTTGACATTTCAGATCTGTACCTCTGATCTTCTCGGGGTAGACATGAAGTGGTGTCCCAACACTCCAGATAATCATTTAAACCCTTCTTGTTTTTCAGACAAGTTCCTTTCATGCCAATGCAAAAAATGAAACTCAAATGTAGAGAAAATTAATGTCTTAGGCAAGAAAAGCCAAAAGTATAGACTGGGTGAAACCAGGCTCAATAGCAGTAACTGTGAGAGGGATCTTGGAGTCTTAGTGGACAACCAGCTAAATAGGAGCCAGCCGTGTGCAGCAGCAGCCAAAAAAGCCAACACAATCCTAAGTTGCATTAACAGAGGGATACAATCAAGATCAAGGGAGGTACTAATACCATTCTATCAAGCCTTAGTAAGACCACACCTAGAGTACGGCATCCAGTTTTGGTCACATTATAAAAAAAGATGTCGAGACTCTAGAAAGAGTGCAGAGAAGAGCAACCAGGATGATGAGGGGACTGGAGACTAAAACATATGAAGAACTGTTACAGGATTTGGGCTTGGCTAGTCTGGTGAAGAGAAGGACCAGGGGAGACAGGATAGCAGTCTTCCAGTATTTGAGGGGCTGCCACAGAAAGGAGGGGATTCAAGCTATTTTCCAAGGCACCTGAAGGTCAGACAACGAACAATGGATGGAAATTGATCAAGGAGAGATTCAACCTGGAAATAAGGAGAAATTTTCTGACAGTGAGAACAATCAACCCATGGAACAGAAGTTGCCTTTGGAAATTGTGGGAGCTTCATCACTGGAGGTTTCCAAGAAGAAACTGGACTGCCCTCTGTCAGAAATGGTGTAGGGTCCCCTGCTTGGGCAGGGGGTTGGACTAGATGACCTACAAGGACCCTTCCAACTCGGTTAATCTGTCAAATTCTCCTTAGCCACCTCAATTGCCAGGTTCAACGTGGGCCAACCTGCACGTGCCAATCTCCCTCTGCAGTTGTGCCACACATCTAGGCAATTTCGCAAGCAAGATCAGTGTGACCTGCCTCAAAGGCCACACAGTGCCAGCAAAGAATAAACCATGAATGACTGCTATCTAAGCTCGGTGCTTTCCCCTGAATAACTTACTTCTCAGAAGGTCACAAACAGGGAACACACGATCTTGGGACATGCAACTGTCATAGATACATGCCAGTTGTCTGAATTTTGCTCGTGACCCCCCAAGGATGTTACGACAGTCATGTGTGAAAAATGGACATAAGCCCCCCCCCCCCTTTTTTAGTGCCATTGTAACTTCACTCACTAAATAATTGGCCATAGGTTGAGGACTACCTGGCATGCTCCCGTCGGAATCTGATTCCCGTCGGCAGCTGACAGGGAGTGGGAATGTGGCTCCACTGGCTGGGGAAGAAATGGAGAAGGGCAAAGGCCGGATGGGCAGAGCAGGGAAGAGGTAGAGCAAGGCAGAGGGAATTTGGAGGAAGACCCAGGCCCACCCCCTCTTCATCCTAGGGCATGGAGGGAGGAACGTGAGTTGCGTGGCTTACGGGGGAGGAAAGGGCCCTGATTCCCTTCTTTAGGGAAGAGAGTTTAAAAGAAATGCATGCTAAGTGCGGCAGCTGCTGGGAGCAAGCATGAGTTGCATGGCTTACAGGGGAGGAAAGGGCCCTGATTCCCTTCATTAGCTGCAGCTGGGATTTAAAAAGGGAAGCTGCACACAGCAAAGTTGTTGGGAGCAAATTGTGAATTATCTGGTATCGTTGTGGCTTATCTGTGTTCCTGGAGTTTTTCCAACCGTGTGAGTTTTGCTGTGCTTTCAAGTCTGAAATTCCTTCTTCTGCCCTGTCAAGGTAATTACTTCAGCTTGGCTTGTTTGGATTTTTAGTTACAGTTTGTATGTACCTTGTTTTGGACTGAATTTCTTCCAGTTCCTGGGAGAGTTTTTCTGCAGCCGAAGGTAACCTGAACATTGGGGGCAAAGTTGAAGATAATATAGGGACTCTTCTTACTTATGTGACGGTGTTGCCTTTGTGTCACGCCCTGGGTCATCACACTACCCATGTTAATCAAGTACATGTAGTCCTCCACTTACAACACATCGCTTAGTGACTGTTTGAAGTTAAAACGGCAGTGAAAAAAGTGACTTATGACCGGTTTTTCACACTGCAGCATCTCCACGGTCATCGGATGCTTGACAACTGACTCACATTTATGACGGTTGCACAGCCCTGTGGCCAGCCGATGCCCTTTTTGCGACCTCCGGACAAGCAAAGTCAAATTGGATTCACTTAACAAGCATGTGACTCATTTAACCACTGCACTAATTCCCTTTACAAAGGGGGGGGGGCAAGGAAAGTCGTAAAATGAGGCAAGACTCCCTTAACATAAAACGGGGCAAGGCTCCCTTTACCAACATCTCACTTAGCAGCATAAACGTTGGGCTCGATTGTAGTCGTACCTCAAGGATTCCATGTACTTGGCTTCCAGATTAAAAAGGTGCAACAGAGAAAAAGTTGACGGAGGAAAAAAAAAAAAAGAATGTTGTGTGTTTTGCAGACTGTAACTCTTAGGTTGCAAAAGACATTTCTGATTACTCAGAGGCACCCGGGTTTCTTAATTGCTGGGTATCTCCAACCTTAATCAGACTACAGGTTCACAGAGTCTCCAGCGTCAGACCTCAAAACCAACCCAACAATTCAGCATTGCGTGCCAAAAGTCTTTAAAATAGTCCCTATGACAATTCCCAAAGCTTTTAAACAGGTCCAGAGAAGTTTAATTACTTTTTCGTGATGCAACTCGGTAATCAAAGTGGGATCTTTGTTATTCAGTCTGGAGAAGCAAAGCTAGCAGGAAAAACAGATTTTTTATTTATTTATTTTATCCTGCCTTTATTACTTTACTAGCTCGATAGCCGTGCTATTGGGGATGAAAATAAAGGGGGGGGGATTCTACCTCTGCCTACCAGCATCCATCAGTATTCATCTGGGTAGCATCCTGTCAAGTGTGTGAGAGAATTGAAGGCTGTTTGGAAACTGAAACAGTATTTGTGGTGTGAGCAAGGAGACAGCAAGGAGCCTGGGCGTGGCTTAGCTCAACTGTTCTGTACTAAAGCTGCTTGGTACTCTGAAACTGAAACTCCTCTCCTCTGCTTGTGTTTTGCATTTGGAAGAGATTTCTTTTCAGGTGGGGAGAGGGAGTAGAACTCCTTACCATCAGAGCATGTTAATAATAATAATATAGGAAATACTAATAGCTCTGATGGTCATTTTGAAAAATCCTTTCTTAGTGAGCTCCTAGAAGCCAAGAGGAACATACATGCCAAATTTCAAGTTTGTAGGCTTTACGGTTCTGGAGATTTTGTGATGATGCGTGAGAGGTCTTTCGCTTTTATATATATAGAATATAAGTAAATAACTGAAAGCAGAGAACATTCCTTCTGGTTTTTCCCCCAAACAACAACCCTGTGAAGTGGATTGGGCTGAGAGTGAGGGACTGGCCCAAAGCCACCCAACCTTTCTTGCCTAAGGCAGGACTCGAATTCATACCTACTGGTGATTTGGGTAGAGCCCCCAACGGCTTCCATGCTTTAAGTCTGGCCTAGAACTTTGGGACTTCCACTCCCAGAATTCCTCAGCCAACATGGCTCTCTAAAACTTGGCCACTTTTAAGACTTGGGAACTTCAACTCCCAGAATTCTTCAGCCAGCACGACCCTCTAAAACTTGGTCACTTCAACTCCCAGAATTCCTCAGCCAGGAATTCTGGGAGTTGAAGTCCCCAAGTCTTAAAGTATCCAAGTTTGGAGAACCCTGTCCTATAAGGAACTAGTCTTCCAAATAAGTATCCTCCTCTTTTAACGACCCCATAATCCCTTGCGGGGCGGAATCCGGGCAACTGAAATGGAGCCGAGTGTCAGTTGCCTAGACTCCACCCCTCAAGGGATTATGGGGTCGTTAAAAAGAGAATGATGATGATCTCACTTAGCAACAGAAATATCTGCGTGTCCTATCTTTTCTTAAAAACTTCCAGTGTTGGAGCACCCACAAATTCTGGTGGCAAGCTGTTCCACTGGTTAATTGTTCTCACTGTCAGGAAATTTCTTCCTAGCTCTAGGTTGCTTCTCTCCTTGATTAGTTTCCATCCATTGCTTCTTGTCCTGCCTTCAGGTGCCTTGGAGAATAGCTTGACTCCCTCTTCTTTGGGGCAGCCCCTGAGATATTGGAAGACTGCTATCATGTCTCCCCTAGTCTTTCTATTCATTAGAGTAACTGTTAGGAATATAAGTCACCTAACAGGTATTTGGGTTAGAAATATATAAACCAGGATAAACATTTTAGTACTATATCTTTAAGGGAATGCAAGAGCATGCAATTGGGTGTGGTTTCTCAAACAGCCATAAGATGGAGCCAGAAACCTGGGTTGTTTAGTCTTAGTCTCAGAAGAGAATGTGTCTGAGTGAGTATCTCTGTTTCCTTCTGTTGGAAAGTATTGCCGTTCCTCCATTTTTCCTAATTGATTGATATTACTGGATTTGATGTAAGTCTGATACTGAACTGTTTTTGACACTGGAATTTGATATTTCGATTATCCCTGGATTGAAAAACTGACTGATTTACCTGTGAATGACTTTTGGACGGCTTATTTTGGACTTTGCTTAAACCTTTCTGGAAGTAAAAACCTACATTTACTGTACAGTGTATCTGTGTGCTCTGTGTGTATTATTCCAACACTACTCTCGATACGTCTCCCTGTATGCGCTCATTCTCCTAACGGGGAATTACCTCAACAGTAACTATACCCAGTTCCTGCAACTGTTCTTCATATGTTTTTGCCTCAAGTCCCCTAATCATCTTTGTTGGTCTTCTCTGCACTCTTTGTAGATCTCAACAATTTTTATACCATGGTGACCAAAGCAGTGGTGGTATTCTATCGATTCGGCCCGGTTCTGACAAGACGGTAGCAGCAATGAGCAACAGAGACTGAACCGATTCTCTTCGCCACTCGGATGTTGGGTCCACCCGCCTGCCCGGGTTCCCATACTCACTTTTATCTGCTGAATTTGAAGTGCAGCTGCTTTGTGTGGCAGAGAAGAAGGTTGCGCAGCAGCTGCTGAAGCGATCGGGATTTACCAGTGGTGAATATATTTGAATCCCACCACTGGACCAAAGAATGAATAAAGGAACAAACAAAACATCTTAACAAATGAAATTGTTAAAATTAGTAACACGGTTGTTAAGCAAGTCTGCCTTCCCCAATGATTTCGCTTTTCAAAACGTCGCCAAAGAGGAATTTGTGTGAACCCGGGACATTGCAACCGTCGTTAACTTATGAACCTGTTGCCAGGCATCTTGAATTTCATTCACCGGAAATGGTCTTCCATTTGAAAAACGGTCATAGCTCACTCTTTTTTTTAGTGCCGCTGTTAACTTTGTATGGTCTCTAAATGAACTGTTGTAAGTCGAGAACTACCTGATGGTCACCATAAAGTTCTACCTGCTCCTGGGTTGGTTATCTGAGGAACCATCTTGTCCTTTATTTCTTTATTTATCTACCTATCCAAGCAGATCCAATTCTCTTTTGTGAATTTGTGAATTTTTGTGAAGTTGTGAATGCTCCAACACTGAATGTTTTTAAGAAGATTTTGGATAACTATTTGTCTGAAGTGGTGTAGGGTTTCCTGCCTAAGCAAGTGGTTGGGCTAGAAGACCTCCAAGGTCCCTTCCAACTCTTCTATTCTATTCTATTCTATTCTATTCTATTCTATTCTATTCTATTCTATTCTATTCTATTCTATTCTATTCTATTCTATTCTTATTCTATTCTATTCTACTCTACTCCATTCCATTCCCCCTTAATCTATCCTATCCTATCCTATCCTATCCTATTCCTATCCCCATTCTATTCTACTTTATTCCTATTCCTATACCTATTCCATTCCAATTCCATTCTATTCTTCTATTGAAGAAAATAATGGGATGGGACCTAGAAAATGGACATTTTGGGGGGACGACTGCCAGCCGATCCACAGGAAGTTCTTCCCTACACAGACCCAGTCTACCCTTTCCTTCCTGGACTTCAGGAGATCAGTTAAAATCTCGCTGTTTTCCTAGGAAAAAGGCATAGTAATGATGTTGTGACTCTGGACACTACAACGGTTATAAATGCATTTTGGCTGCTAAGCTCCTAAATTTTCATCAACTCCAGGACTTGATGACAGTCGTAATGAGAGGACTGGCTGTAAGTCTCAGCCCCGTCGTAACTTCAAAGAGTCATTAAACAAATGGTTGTAAGTTGCGGACTACCCGCATCGACGTAACGTCTGCAGAGGGCCTCAGTTGATGGGATCTGACTGGAAGCAGAAATTCACCAGTAGACAAAGAACTTTTTTTTTTCTGAAAAAAACAAATGTTGTATGATGCAATTGTGGTTTTTTTTAATCATAACCCCCCTCTCCAGCCCCCCCTGTGGGTTTCTTTATTTTTCTTGGGGCTTTAAATAAACATTTTTTTTTTCTGTAAGCCATTTAGAGCCTTCACAAAAGAGAGATACACACAGTATATAAAAACACCCAGAGTTTTTAAACTCTCCTAGGAGTTGAAAGGTTTCGTCTTGAGCAGCAACCAAAAACAATTGCTTAATGAGACAAAACAACATAATGAAAAGGCTTTTAACCTCTCCAGCAGAGCAGGAAAAAGTTTGCATTCAGAAAGCTTCCAGTCAGATCCCAGGTTCAAGTGATAAATTCAGGTCCAATATTCTACGAGGGGTCCTTGGTGCTGCCTGAGCTTGGTTGTTTTCTTTTAGGCATTTCATGACCCAACGAGGCAACATTATCAGTGCTAGGAGGGAGGGGGGGTTGTGGAGAGGAGGACTGTGGGGTCCTTGGTGCTGCCTGAGCTTGGTTGTTTTCTTGCAGACGTTTCACGACCCAACTAGGAAACATTATCAGTGCTAGAAGGGGGGGGTGGAGGAGGATACTGGGATCCTTGGGGCTCTCCGAGCTTGGTTGTTTTCTTGCAGACGTTTCACAACCCAACTAGGCAACATTATCAGTGCTAGAAAGGAGAGAGAGGAGGATAGTGGGATCCTTGGGGCTATCTGAGCTTAGTTGTTTTCTTGCAGACATTTCACAACCCAACTAGGCAATATTATCAGTGCTAGAAGAGAGGAGGAGGATAGCGGGATCCTTTGGGGCTCTCTGAGCTTAGTTGTTTTCTTGTAAGTGTTTCACGACCCAACTAGGTAACATTATCAGTGCTATAAGGGAGAGAGAGGAGGAGGAGGAGGAAGACGACTGTGGGGTCCTTTGGTGTTCTCTGAACTTGAATGTTTTCTTACAGAGGTTTCATTACTCAAAACTAGATAGCATCATCAGTGGTAGAAGCGGGTTTAGTCTCACGACAGTATTAGGTAATCCTTTTAGCGGCCAGAGTTGGGTCATTAAGCAAATTTGCTCAAAGTTCCAGAGGCACCATGTTATCCTGCTGCGCAGAAAGGAACGGAAATGGCTATCATAGCTGATAAAGAGGTTGGAAAGAATAACCAGAGTTGGAAGGGACCCCGAAGTACAAAAACCCCCACCACGCTCAGAGAGCCCCAAGGACCCCCTTATTTCAACCCTGAGCTACGAATATTCTCCTTTATTGGTACTAATATTCTAGGGAATATTCTCCATTTGCAGGAGTTGAGGGAAATGGCTTGAACTGCCTGATGCACGATGCCCTCAAATGCAGCCACCGAATAGTCCCACCACTGGATGAAATGGTAGAAAATGTTACATTTAAAGAGGCACGCTGAAGAAAATGGCGGGAAATCATGCTGAAGAAAATGGCGGGAAAT
>NW_020717049.1:95806-113796 GCF_900518725.1 Notechis scutatus | reverse complement strand
CTTTCTTATCTGCCTTTCCTTTCCTTTCTCCATCCATCCATCCAACTAACATCTCTCTTATCTATCCACCCATGGAGCTGACACAAAGAGAGAGACAGAGGTGGTACGTGGACCATCCGTCAGCACTCAGATGAAGAGTCAACAGCCCCCAGCTCTGGAGGTGGCTGATGAGGAAGAGGAGGAACAGCTGGGTCCAGTGCCTGACACGCAGATGCGCAGAAATCAGAGGAGAGGAGAGCAGTGGAAATCTATGGGCCGGTCCTTGGGACAGAAGAGCCATCACTGCTAGCGAAGCCCCACCCTAGCTCTGAGGATAAAAGGCAGGGGATGGAGATGAATAGGTGTGGCAACTATTCATCTTCCAGCTGGACGGACTTGTTAGCCTGCAAGATAAACTTTTTGCCAAGGCTGCCAGCGCTCCTAATAAAGGAATCTTTTGAGTTCACGTCAGGGGGTTTGTCTAGTTTGGGGAGCTGGATCAGAACTAGGGATTGGGGACTCCTGATCTAAGAAAAGTACTGAGTCTTCTAAGCAGGGTTGAAATCTTGATGTTCTCCAAAAGTTGGGACAAGAGCTTTAAGTCCCGCAGGGCAATGCGAAGCAAGGACACCAAGTAACATTTGAAGCTGTCCTACAGGATCTCGGTTGGAATCTAAAGGAGACAGACTTTAATAACAAGCAGCAATGGGTCTTCATTACACACCTTCACGAAGGTGTGGTGCAGATTAAAAGAAAAACACGACGGTTGCAAAATTCTGCTTCGCCAAATTCGTTCATGGCTCAATTGTCCCCCGACTAAAAACCAATATTTAGAACCAAAACAAATTGAAGACAACCATGCGTATATTTAAAGGAACACCTTAGGAGGATTTAGAGTTTGCAAACACGCAGAATTAATATAAATACAAATAGTATCTCGAGAGCTAAACATCTCCATGAAAAGTAAAATAACGCAATTAAAACCTAGAGTAACCCATTAGCAAACTAGAGGTAGTCCTCTGTGTAGGACCACAATGGAGCCCAAAATCTCTGCTAAGCAAGACCCATTGTGTGACCTTTCTTGGCACCGTTGTTAAATGAATTGCTACTTTTGTTAAGTTAGTCCCATGGTTGTTAAATGAATCTGGCTTCCCCAGTGGCTCTGCTTTTCAGAAGGTCCCAAAAGGGGATCACATGACCTGAAACCGTCATAAATATGAGACAGTTGCCAGGATCCGAATTTTGATCTCATGACCACGGGGGGGAATGCTGCAACGGTCGTTAAGTGTGAAAAAATGGTCATAAGTCACTTTTTTCAATGCTGTCGTAACTTTGAACGGTCACTAAATGAACTGTTGTAAGTCGAGGACTACCTGTAATAGGTAGAAAACTAGGAAAAAAATACAACCCAGATGAGAACACTTAAGACCGCTGCTGCATCCCCAAGGTCACGTGATCAAAATTTGGCCGCTTGGCAACTGACTCATATTTATGACGCTTGCAGCGTTCCAGGGTCACATGGCCCCTTTTGCGACCTTCTGACAAGGAAAACCAAGGGGGCAGAACTCACTTAACAAGTGTCTTGCTTAGCAACAGCAAGTTTGGGCTCAATTGTGGTCATACGTCAAGGAATACCTGTAGATCTGAAGGATACCACCAGAGGAAAGATGGAATATTCACATATGGTCAAAAAGAGCTTTGGAAGGCCATCAACAAAGTCCACACCCCAAACACCCCAAACCCAACACTGGGAGAAGAAACCAGGGTGTCATGCCCCTGTCGGAATCTGACTTGGAGGAGAAAGCTGAACAGCTGACAGGGAGTGGTGGGAGTGTGGCTCCCTTGGCTGTGGAGGAAACTGGGGAAGGGCAAAGTCCAGCTGGGCAGAACAGGGAGGAGGTAGAACAAGGGACAGGGAGTTCAGAGGAAGACCCAGGCCCACCCCCTTTTCATCCTAGGGCATGCAGGGAATGGAGAAGGGAGCAACGTGGGTTGTGTGGCTTACGGGGGAGGAAAGGGCCCTGATTCCCTTCATTAGCTGCAGCTGGGAAGAGAGTGTATAAAAAAGGCAAGCTGCGTGCACCAAACTCTTGGGAGCAAACGTGACTTTATCTTGCATTGTCATGGCTTATCTGTTCCTGGTGTCTTCCCAACTGTGCTTTCAAGTCTGAAATTCCTTCTCCGGCCCTGTCAAGCTAATTACTTCAGTTTGGTTTGTTTGGATTTTAAGTTACAGTTTGTGTGTACCTTGTTTTGGACTGAATTTTCTATAGTCAAAGACTGTTCCTTGGAGAGTTTTTCTCCAGCCTGAAGGTAATCTGGATATTGGAGATAATAAAATGACTCTTATTGCTTATCTGACTGTGTTGCCTTTGTGCCACGCCCCAGGTCATCACACAGGGAAGGTCAACTCCTAGTCTTGGGATGTCCCCATCAGGCATGTCAATTAGCCTGAGGTGGACCATCAAGCATCCTGGACACCTTCCAGAACCTGAAGCTTTCTTCCAAAGCTTCACCGGGAGGAACAGATCTCCCCAAATCCATCGCGGGTCACATGGAAGCATTTAAAGCTAATGGGTCCATGAGGGACTCATTTTGCTAACCCAATTTCCCAACCCAAGAGGTTCCCCTCCACTTTCAAGGCCTTCTGATGTGGTTGAAGAGCTGGCTTTGAAATGCAGATGGCCCAAAAAGACCAGGGTGGTCCTTCTCATTTCTTCCAAGGATCTGGCTCTCTGTTCTCTTCCCCCCCCTCCAACCTGAAAATGTAGCCTTCAACACCACATCCCTCGGGCTTCCCTGATGCACTGGAGCAGGGGTGTCAAACTGGATTCCTTGGAGGGCTGGATCAGTATTGTTGTTCTCCACTGCGGGCTGGGGGTGGGCTGGATGCCTCCTGCAGCACTCTGCCGGCCCAAAAATGGCTATTTTTCGGTGTGTTTTGGGCCTGTTTTTGGATGTTTTGGCCCATTTTTTGGCCTGTTTTGGACCCATCTTTCAGCTTGTTTTGGGCCCAGTTTTTGGATGCTTTGAGCCCAATTTCAGACCATTTTTGCCCTGTTTTGGAGCCATTTTTTGGATGTTTTGGCCCATTTTTCATCCCATTTGGGGGCCATTTTGAGTCTGTCTTTTGGCCCATTTTTGAACCCATTTTAGCCTATTTTGGGTCCATTTTCAGCCTGTTTTTCAACCTGTTTTGGGCCCATTTCGGCCTATTTTTGGCCTGTTTTGGATTCATTTTTCAGCCCGTTTTGGGCCCATTTTTGGCCTGTTTTGGATTCATTTTTCAGCCCGTTTTGAGCCCATTTTTGGCCCATTTTGGATTCATTTTTCAACCTGTTTTGGGCCCAGGTCTTGGATAGTTTGGGCCCATTTTCACCCTGTTTTTTGGCCTGTTTTGAGCCCATTTCTCTGATGTTTTGGCCCAATTTTCCGTCTATTTTTGGCCCATTTTTCGGCCCTATTTTCAGCCCATTTATGGCATGGTTTCAGCAGGCAGGAGTGCTGCAGGAGACCATGGAGGGTGAAAACGAGGTGCAGGGGGGCTGCACGAAGCCTCTTTTGGCCACCACGGGAAAGTCCCTTGATATTTCCAATCCGGCCCCATGGGATGGATTTAAGCACCCCATGGACCAGATCCAGCCCACGGACTTTGAATTTGACACCCCTGCACTGGAGCAAGCCCCCTTCCTCCAAGGAACCCAGTTTAAGTTCTCAAACCCATCCATTCATGGTTAAGGACACAGATGGGCACCGTGCTTTTTCATTCTTTAAATTAAGCAAATCTGGATTTTCTCCTTTTATCCCTGTGTAGGGAGCAATGGTGTGTTTTTCTACCTTCCAACTAAACTTCAGATTTTGGGTAGAACTATCAAATATTGTGAGGTGCTCAGAGCTTGGTTGTTTTCTTGCAGACGATTCATGACCCAACTAGAGAACGTCATCAGTGCTGGGTGATGGAACATCTGCAAGAAAACTATGAACTTCAGAGAGGACCATGGGCCTCAGAGTCCTCCTCCTCCTCTCCGCAAACCCCACTCCTTCTTAGCACTGATGTTACCAAGTTGGGTAATGAAATGTCTTCAAGAAAACAACCAAGCTCAGACAGCATTGAAGACCTTACAATCCTCCTCATCCTCTCCAAAAATCCCACTCCCATGCTGGAATGGTCCTGGACAACAATTTTAAGTTACTTTTTTTGGGTGCCGTTGTAACTTTTGAACGGTCACTAAATGAACGGTTGTAAGTCGAGGACTTCCTGTACATTTTGGTGGGAGCGGCTGCCTACAGGAAGCATATCTTTCTGCCTCTTCTTGTGGTGTCATTTCCTTTCTCGAACAAACTGGCCAACATTTCATCCATTCAGTTGAAATTCTCTTTCCATTCTCCTATCGCAAAAACTCAGAACAAGGGACACCAAATTCACTCTCCGCACTTTTATTGATGGTGAGGGAACTTACCCCTCTCCTAGAAGAATATTTAGGAAATATTAAAAAGGCAGAATATTGTATTTTCCCTAAAGGAGAAACATGTTTCTAAAGACAAAAACTCAGAACTTCAACTCTCTGCCCCAGCAGATATTTGATGCCCATTGAGAAGGACTGGGCCAGTATACCTACAAAACAAAAGATCTTCAGCTCCAGGGTGATGCGATTAAGACATGATCCTCCAGGACATTATAGGGTTATCTAGCAGCAGGGCTCACTGCATTACAAAATCACCTGGGGACATTGAATCAGCCCAAGGTTCAACCAAACTTCACTCAGACAAACATGACTCCACATGACCCCATGGGAGTCTGACTACAGCCAATAGAAACATGCTCTTGCCACAGGAACAGGAAGCTCAAGGGAAAGGCCCAGGAGAAGGTATAAATAACCCTCACTCTCCACTCCATGTGGTCAGCTGCCCAGGACTTCAAACCTATGTAGTCCTGTCCATCAATAAATCATCTTTCCTATCAGGCTCCATGTTTCTAATGTCTTTCTCCCCACTTGAAACTGAACCCAGATGGATATTTCTCCCAATACCGGGAAAATCTCAAATCCATCAAAAACGACAAGCAACGGATAAATTTAACGATGGATGGAAATTGAAAACGTCTCCAGCAGAAGAAGACTGGTCTGGCGTCTCAAATAAAGCAGCTCACCTCAGTTTGTGACAATCATCCTTCAGCGCTTGAGTGACTTACCAAAATTAGAACAGATTTCCAGAATGGTGTCCGATATAGCCCAATGCTGTGCCAAATAATTTCATCTCCGTTCTTGGATTTCCATCCTTGGCACTTTCCCAAGTTACACTGCACCAGCCACACCTGGAAAGGAGACAGGTTGAAATTCTACATCCACCGAACAGAATCTTCAAACGGCTCAGTCCTCAAACTTACAAGCATTTCATTTAGTGACTTTGGATTTGACGCTGGCCCTGAAAAAAAGTGACTTTATGACTGTTTTTCCCACTGTAAATGGGAAGGCTCTGTTATGATCGTACTTCAAAGATGGAAGACGAAACTTCCGATCCCAAAGACCGACCCAGATTGGATCCTATATTAAAAAAGGCCAAAAATTTTATTTCCCCAAAGGGAGAAATGGAGAAACATGCTCAAGACAAAAAGCAGACTCAGACTTTCTTAATAGCCCCAGGCAGATATGTTGTGCCCATTAAGAAAGATTAAATTAGAAAAGAATAACAGAGTTGGAAGGGACCTTAAAGGTCCTCTAGTCCAACTCCCTGCTCAGACAGGAAACCCTATACCATTTCAGACGAATGGTTGTCCAATCCCTTCTTTAAAAACTTCCAGGGTTGAAGCACTCACAACTTTCATAAAAATCATACACTGATTTTTGTGAAATCAATTTTATGATTTTTGTATTTTATGATTTTATCAATTTTATGATTTTATGAAAAATCATACATATAAAAAAAAATCATACATTGCAATGACTTACCTGTCAATGAATACTTCAGCTTCAACCATAACAACACAAGAGCACACAACAGATACAAACTCAAGGTTAACTGCACCAAACTTGATTGCAGGAAATACGACTTCAGCAACAGAGTGGTCAATGTCTGGAATGCTCTACATGACTGTGGTTTCTTCCCCAAACCCCAAAAACTTTAACCTTAGATTTTCTACTATTGACCTCACCCCTTTCCTAAGAGGTCTGTAGGGGGCATGCATAAGCATACCAACGTGCTTACCGTCCCTGTCCTATTGTTTCTTTATTTTTCTTATATGTACCCATTTCATGTATTCATAACTATGTATATACTTATACCTATTATCTTGTAAGCAATTGACAAATCAAATCAAATCAAATAAAATAATAAATAAATAAATAAACAAACAAACAAACAAACTTCTGGAGGCAAGTTGTTCTATTGGTTAATTGTTCTAATTGCCAGGAAATTTCTTCTTAGATTGGGTCAGTCTATTCTCAAGACAGAGTGGATAAAAATCAATAATTAAAAATAATAATAATAAAATCTGGAAGCAAATAAATTGGATTTTTTTTTTATTTAAATCATTTTTTTAAAAAAAATAACAAATTTATTTTAGTAAAATGTTTTTGGAATAAAAATCCATCTAAAGATAATTTTCTATTAGAGATACATTAATAATTTAGTTGATTCAGCATGAAATGAAGCTTAGTTATGTCGCACGAGGCTGTATATATTCTGCAATATGATTTAAATCGAACTTATTTAAACCAAGCCTTTTTACTAGTGATTTAAATTGACTTGATCAAATCCACCCTGTCCCAAGACAAAAGAACTTCAGCTCCAGAGTGGACGGGATACCGAGAAAAGTGAAAATAATACCTGTCCATTAAATAAAAGGCAGGCTAGAGGCAATAGATAACAGGATAAAAATCAATTTACACATGCCAGACAGGGTTAGGACTAAGGAAGTGATAATTAAGAGCCATCACTTTGCAAAACAAATAAAAACCAATCAAATAAGACAAGGAAGACTCGAAATATTACAGAGTTTGGGAAAATAGATATTAATGGATAGGTAATAGGAATAAGAAATGTATAGATCAGAAGAAAATATAAATATGTATATGAATAATTAGAAATGTATGGAAATGTAAAACTAAGATTTTTTAGTATTGTCAAAGAAAATTGAGATTTGTAAAAAGTTATTTTTAGGTTTACTTGTATTTTAATATTTCAAACTTCAATAAAGGTTAAATTTAAAAAACCCATTCAAATAATAAAAACACACAAGGCAAGCCTCCAAATTACACAATGCTGTAAAAAAAAAAACCTGTATAAAAATCCCAGGTAAAACCAAGCCAGTAGTCAGCTGCCCCAGAACACAAACCCTGGTGGTTCTGTCCACCAATAAATGAACCTTCTTTCCAATCAACCTCCAGCCTCCATTTTGTTTCCAGCGTCTTTCTCCCAACTTGGAACTGAACCCAGGTGGATTTTCCTTCTAACACAATAATAATATTCAGACTAGGAACAGGACAGGTTGAGATGCTACCCTAAAACCTATAACCTCTGGATTTTAAAAATAATCTTTCCAGGGAAGTTATTGCTCATTACCTAATTTTTTTTTTAAAGCCTTCCAACCGGAAAGTTTTAACAGGATGCCAAACTGACCAAGAATCCTTTGTTAGTCGGTTGGGCAAAGTGACTTGGCAGGGTGACAACTTTTTGCACAAATCTGCTACTTAACCGAGTTCCTTTTAATTTCATTTAATTTAATCAACAGAGGAAGTCCACTAAAAAATGAAAGATCTAATCTCTGCAGCCAGCTGGGTCCTTTTTCTTGTTCCTGAAAGCTAAGATTTAACTCTGCTAATTTTCCTGGGGGGAAAAAATGTGTTTTTGAACCGAAGAGTTTAGGATTATATCAACGGAAATATAGGTAGTCCTCAACTTACAACCACAATTCAGCCTGATATTTCTGTCACCAAGCGAGACATTTAAGGGAGTTTTGCCCCATTTTGTGACCTTTCTTGTCGTTGTTAAGTGAATCAGTGCAGCTGTAAAGTTAGTCACATGACTCTTGAGTGAATCTGCCTTCTCTTTCCTTATCAGAAGGCTGCAAAAAGACATCACAAACCTTGGGACACTGCAACCGTCATAAGTATGAGTCAGAATTTCAATCACGTGACCACGGGGATTGCTGCTACAGTCGTAAGTGTGAAAAATGATCATAAGCCCCTTTTTTTTCAGGGCCTTCATGTATTAACAGATAACAGATAATCGGAGTTGAAAGGGACTTTATAGGTCATCTAGTCCAACACCCCACCCAAGCGGGGGACCCTACACCATTTCTGACAAATGGCAGTCCAACCTCTTCTTGAAAGCCTCAAATGATGGAGCTCACACAACCTCCGAGGGCAAGCAATTCCACTGGTTGATTGTTCTCACTGTCGGAAAGTTTTTCTTTATTTCCAGGTTAAATCTCTCCTTGTTCAGTTTCCATCCATTATTCCTTGTCTGGCCTTGGAAAATAGCTTGACCCCTTCCTCTCTGTGGCAGCCCCTCAAATATTGGAAGACGGCTATCATGTCTCCCCTGGTCCTTCTCTTCACTAGACTAGCCAAGTCCAGTTCCTGTAACCGTTCTTCATGTTTTAGTCTCCAGTCCCCTAATCATCCTGGTTGCTCTTCTCTGCACTTTTTTTAGAGTCTCAACATCTTTTTTATAGTGTGGTGAACAAAACTGGATGCAGTACTGTAGGTGTGGTCTTACTAAGGTGTTATAGAGTGGTATTACTACCTCCCTTGATCTCAATTGTATCCCTCTGTTAATGCAACTTAGAATTGCATTGGCTTTTTTGGCTGCTGCTGCACATTGCTGGGTCCTCTTTAGCTGCTTGTCCACTAAGACTCCAAGATCCCTCTCCCAGTTACTGCTATTGAGCCTGGTTTCACCCAGCCTATATGTGTCCTTTTCATTTTTCTTGCCTAAGTGTAGGACTTTACTTTTCTCTACATTGAAGTTGGTTTGATATGGATTCAAAAAAAATATCAAAGCAAATTTAATACATGATGACTTTACTGGTTTGTTATTTTTTTGAATCCATATCAAACCAACTTTAATACATGGAAGATTTTACTGTCTGCAAGTGATCCTTGACTTAACAGAACAGTTTGTTAAAAGTGAAAAAAAAATCACCGAAATAAAAGAACTTTTACAAAATCCTTCCTTCAGAAAGGTCAATCTTATCCAAAACGCACAATGGCTTTTTCAAAAGATATGTTTACTTGTTCGTGATTTGCAGAGACCAAAAAAGGATTTTAAGTGCGTCCTTAAAAAGGAACCACAAGGATGTCGCAAGGACCTTTGAGGAGCCCATTAGTTTCGCTGCACTCCACGGGCAGAGATTTGTCCCCAGGTAACCTTCTCCCTGGCTTGAGTAGGAGTTCTAATTACTCTTTGTACAAGGAACGGCTTGTCACCTACAACTGGTTGCTGAAAACTGGATTTTTGTCCTGAATGAAGATTTGAGCTGAGATATTGAAGGATTGCAAGGTGAACGAGAGAGATCCTCGAGTTACAACTTCAAGGACTGGTTGTAAATGTTACTCATTCAGCACCACCGTAACTCTGAATGGTCGCTGAAAGGAGCAGTCATTAATTGAGGACTTCCTGTATCTAGAAGCTATGGGTGCGTCATTACTGGTGGATTTTAAGAGATTGGATAACCAATTGTCTGAAAGGGTATAGGGGTCTCCTGCAAGAGCAGGGGGTTGGGCTAGAAGATCTCCAAGATCCCTTTCAACACTATTATTCTAGGTTCTATAGTAAGTAATTCTTGAGTTAAGAATTAGGTACTGGCTTAAAAGGTAACATTCTTTTTTGAAAATGATACGCAAATACAGTTAGTCCTCAGTTTACGACTGTAACTGAGCTCAAAAGTTCTGTCATGAAGTGAGACATTTGTTAAGTGAGTTTTGCCCCATTTTATGACCTTTCTTGCCCTGGTTGTTATGTGAATCACTGCAGTTGATAAAGTTAGCAACCCGGTTGTTAAGTGAACCTGGCTTTCCCATCGACTTTGGGAATCACATGACCTTGGAAAACAGCAACGGTCGTAAGTATGAACCAATTGCCAAGCATCTGAATTCTGAACACATGATCATGGGGATGTTGCAAAGGTTGTAACTGTGAAAAACGGTCGTAAGTCGCTTTTTTTCAGTGCCGTTGTAACTTTGAACGGTCACTAAATGAATTTGTAAATCGAGGACTACCTGTATATATATATCTGTCAACTAAAAAATACTTCTTCGATCTTTTTAGATGCCAGCAGAAAGAGAGTGGGGAAAGTAGTGCATTTCTTAACTGCTAGGCAGCCATTTCGTAACTGCTAGGCAGCCAAAGTTGTTGGCGCACAAGATTATTACTGGAGAGCATGTCTGAACAACTCTTGGCTATGAATGTGTCCCATTGGAGAATATACATCCAGGGGGTGGGGGGAAGACCAGGGTCAAGGAGGAAATGTATGATGTATATTAGTGTTGGCTGCACCCAGGTAACGCCGACATGTTCACTCCTAATAAATCATTTTTTTTTACTCCGAGAGATGTGGCTAGAGACTTATGATTTGAATGGGCATGTATTATTGGAGCCCTGATCTTTGTGTTCTTCCTGACAATAGCAGTAATTATCAGAGGTTATCACGGAATGCCAGGCTGATCAGCTGACTTAGTTGATTATGGGAACACTGTAGGTGTAATATAGCTTGATTTTAGCCAGGCATCTTAAGATATTCTGAACAAGTTATTTAAATGTGGGTTGGATAGGATGATGTTTAAGGAGAGGCACAGCAGATAAAAACAGACTTAAGGAGTAGTCATTAATACTTCCTGATTGAAATACAGTGAGAGAATTTGGATTTGTGAGGCCCTGACCTTGGCTATTTTCTCACAGATGTTTCATTACCAAACTATGTACTCAGTGCTATCAAATATTCAAATACCACATCAGCAAACATTTTCTTCTATTGCTCAATTTGGATACCTGCAACTTATTAGATGATTGGCTTGATGCTCTAAAAGAGTTCTTCCAACAGTATGATTTTATACTCAGCAAAGCAATACTTATTTTTCTAATGCCATCACTGATTAAAAAGAAAAAAAGGGTATAAAAGACCCCATCAAACTTGACACCTCATTCCAAAGTGGGAAAATAACCCCAAGACTAGTCTGATTCATGAATCATCCAATGACACTTTCTAAACTAACTGCATAAACTCTAGAAGAGGTCCAGAGAAGAGCAACCAAGATGATTAGGGGACAGGCGAAAAAAACATACGATGAACGGTTGCAGGAACTGGGCATGGCTAGTCTAGTGAAGAGAAGGACCAGGGGAGACATGATAGCAGTCTTCCAATATTTGAGGGGCTGCCACAGAGAGGAGGAAGTCAAGCTGTTTTCCAAAGCACCCTAAGGCCAAACAAGGAATAATGGATGGAGAGATTCAACCTAGAAATAAGGAGAAATTTTCTGAAAGCGAGGACAATCAACCTATGGAACAGAAGTTGCCTTCGGAAGTTGTGGGAGCTTCATCCCTGGAGGCTTTCAAGAAGAGACTGGACTGCCATTTGTCAGGAATGATGTAGGGTTTCCTACTTGGGCAGGGGCTTGGACTAGATGACCTACAAGGTCCCTTCCAACTCTTTTTATCTGTAGTGACTATATCATTCAATAAATCACAATAAAGCAGTAACAACTTAGCATAACGCGTGAATCACAAGACAGCAATCAAAAGTAAACTGGTACGCGTAGACATAACATAAAGAAATGAATTGAATTGGTCTTTGTGTCAGGATAAACAGCCTCCCGGGTTGACAAAGTGAGGTTTGACTATTCACATACTCAGGCATTGGATTTTGTGAGTCATGCAAAAAAAAAATGGGTTTTTGCAGGTGTCACTCCTACGGCAGCTGATCACGGTTTACAAATCCCTGCGAAAGAAATTGGAGTTGTCATTTGAAACCATGTTTACCAAATGCCCTGCAGAGATTCACTCCGACAAGAAGAAGCTCGAGTAACCAAAGACAAACAGACCATGAATCTCTTTGGAGTCAGCGGTTCCATCTCCGCTCCGGTAGTGGGATTCTACCAGTTTCCCTACCAGTTCGTTGATCGTGCACACGCAGCTTTCCAAACCACCAGCTGAGGCTCTGCCATGCCAATCAGCTGGGTGTCAGGGCTCCAGCAATTACCCCCATTCCAATCATGAGTCTCTAGCCAAACTTCCAAAACTTAAAAGATGATTTATTAGGAGTAAACACGTTGGCGCTGCCTGGGTGTAGCTGACTCTGAGACAAGGGTGATTCATTGTCACCCTTGACCCTGGTTTCCCGCCCACCCCCTGGGTGTATTATAATTCATATTCTCCAATGGGACACATCCATAGCCAGGAGTCATCAATCATACTCTCCAGTTTGATTTTTTTGCAGCAGAAACTTCCATCACCTAGAAACTATCTTTGAAAACATTTATGGAATGCAAGCTGCTCACTGCTCTCCCCTCCCTTTCCGCTGGCAACTCTAAAAAGACCACAGAAATATTTTATGAGTTGACGCTGAGAGGATAAAGAACAAAAAAGGGGCGAGTGGGAGGGCCGATCCTGCGCTTTTCCCTTCTTTCTCCTCACAGCTGATCATCAGAGCTTTTTTTTACTACTGGTTGGGCCAAAGCAGTAGCAATTTTTGCTACCGGTTGGGCCGAACCAGGCCTAACCAGTAGCATTTTACCACTGCGGCGCTCGTCCCCAAAATCGACTGGATTATTTTACAGGTAGTCCTCGACATGACCACAGTGGAGCCCAACACTCCCGTCGCTAAGTGAGTGTTGCCCCATTTTACGAACTTTCTTGCTCCGGTTGTTCAGGGAATTGCTACAGGTGTTAAGTTAATAACACAGTTGTTAAGTGAATCAGATTTCCCCGTTGACTAGGCTTATCAGAAAGTTGCAAAAAGGGGGTTTACATGATCCTGGGGATACTACAACGGTCATAAATCTGAGTCAGCTGCCATGTTTGAATATTGATCTCATGAACATGGGTCATAAGTGTGAGACACGGCCATCAATATAACAGAATAACAGAGTTGGAAGAGGCATGGTAAATAAATCAAATATAGGTAATTCTCAATTTACAACAGTTTGTTTGTTCAGTAACCATTCAAAGTTACACTGAAAAATGTGACTTATGACTGTTTTTCAGTTACAACGGTTGTAGCATCCCCAAATGAAACAAAATGTTAACAAGTTACGATATATATGTAGTTACTTACCAAGCACGAGTAAATTACATTATAGTTTAACCCATATATCTTTACAATCCACAAAGCATGTGAGAACCTTTTGAGCACCCCTGATGTTTGGAAGGTGAAAAGTTGAAAAATTTGACCCACTCTGCGATCAAAATTCAGATGCTTGGCAACTGGTTCACATTTATGACCATTGCTGTTTCCCAAGGTCACGTGATCCATTCTGAAGACAAGTCAATGGGGAAGCCAGATTCACTTAACAGGGTAACTACTGTATTGTTCACACTATAAGACACACTCCCCCCCAAAAAGTGTCTGTGCGTCTTAAAGAGCGAATACTGCAGTGGGAGGGAGGGGGGCTGGTGCGCTGCCGCCGGGGAACGCTGGAGCCTTTGCTGCCAAGCAGCTGATTGGCGGTTGGATCGGCCTCCTGTTCTAGACGGCGAAGATCACCAGTCACTGCCTATTGCTGCTGCCCGTTTGCCATTGAACAGGCAGCAGTGATCGGTGGACACCGAATAGCCGGCGGCAGCAAACTGGTGGCAATAAGCCGTATTCTGATCCCCGCCACATAGAACAGCTGACCAACAGAATTCCAGGAGGCTGATCCAACTACCAGTCAGCTGCTCGGCAGCGAAGGCTCCAGTGTTCCCCGCCGGTGGCAGCTCAGCTCAGTTGACCAGTGGTGGGTGCAACAGAGTGGAGCCCTGACAAGCCAAATGCTGAGGCTGCAATAATATGCTGAAGCTGACCAGTGTTCTGACCAAGGCTTCCTGAGACTGTAATTAATCACACGCTTAGTCCAAACAACCCTCTTTTTATTTCAACGGCTGGGAATTGTTCATTCCCAGCCCGTAATGAGTCCCAAAACAGTCTCTCGAGATAAGCACCCACCTTTATCTTCTTTGAATTGCTGCCAACAACTAAAGTGCCAAATTAACTGAAACAAGTCAAACGGAGTACAAAGTCCACAGAGAGCTTCAAGGTTTAATCCGAACAGAGCGAACAAAGTTGCTTCCTGCAGTGGTTCCTGTCCCTTTGCTCCTCCTTTATGTCTTATGCGAGGACCAATCACCTTCAAGCTTTACTCCCAAGTTGCCCCTTTTGTCTGAACTGTTCTTGCCTTCTGGCAGCTCTGCACATGCGCGCACTGGGAACAGGCTCCCCTTGTTCCTCTGTCTCGCTGCTGTCAAATTCTGGAGGCTCCAGAGTCGGCACACAACTCCCAGATGGCCCTGACCCCATCTCTGTATCGGATGCAGGACTCTCGTCCGAGTCTCCCCCCCAGACTCCCGGATTGGCCCATGTTCCTCCCCACTGTCCGACTCTTGTGCTGTCTCCGCAGGCTACCAGCAGACCACAACAACCACAACAACCAACTACCAGCGTTTGCTGCAGGATGAATACCAGATGGATGCTGGGAGGCAGAGGCAGATTCCGCCCTCCCTTGCTTTCCTCCTCTAAAGCTAATGTGTGTCTTATGGTCCAGAGCTTCTTATAGAGCAACAAATATGGTAATTTATCAGCTGAAGCGACTCCCTTAAAAAAATGTGGCAAGGTCGTAAAACTTACAACTCTCTTGCTTAGCAACAGACATTTTGAACTCAATTGTGGTTGTAATTCAAGGACGGCCTGTAAATGAATATTTTCTTCAGCATGACTAACCCTGCAAAATAGGGATCGTGGGTACTCACGACTAAAGCAATTTGAAATCTCGTTATTTCCAGGAGGAGAGATTCAGTTCTTTTGTTCTAAGATCCCTTAGAAATCAATGCCAGTTAGATCTTTTTAAACCGCTGCTTGGAAAGAGGCCCGTTTCTTTGATCTCACGAAGATGGGAGCTTCACAGGACCTGTGACGTCTTAGAAATATCTCAAAGCACCCTTCTCCGTAACAAAAGGAACTGGATGAGGTTCGTGACTGTATCCACACAATCTACCTTTGATCTTCTAACACGGTAGGCGTTGGTGAGAGAGTCTTTCTTAATACTTTTACAGCAAATCTGCAAATTTCATACCTGCTCCTTGCCTGCAACTCATACAGGATGCAACGCACACCTGAATTATTTTGCTGGATGCTTAACGTTTTTACAGGAATTCCAGTAAGAGTTCCAAGCACAGTTGTCAATCCCACCAACTTGGTCAGTTAGGAAAGAAAGAAATTAGTTCATTTTGCAGAGACTACAGATTGTTAAAGAACGCAAGCAGGTATTCCAAGACTGAAATTCAATGGAGAGAAAAGTAAAATCTTACACTTAGGCAAGAAAAATCCAAAGGACACATATAGACTGGGGGAAACCAGGCTTAATAACACTGACTGTGAGAGGGATCTTGGAGTCTTAGTGGACAAGCAGCTAAATATGAGCCAGCAGTGTGCAGCAGCAGCCAAAAAAGCTAATGCAATCCTAATTTGCATTAACGGAGAGATACAATCGAGATCAAGGGAGGTACTAATACCACTCTATAAAACCTTAGTAAGGCCACACTTAGATGTTGAGACTCTGGAAAAAGTACAGAGAAGAGCAACCAGGATGATTAGGGGACTGGAGGATAAAACATATGATGAACGGTTGCAGGAACTGGGCATGGCTAGTCTGGTGAAGAGAAGGACCAGGGGAGACATGATAGCGGTCTTCCAATATTTGAGGGGCTGCCACAGAAAGGAAGAGATCAAGCTATTTTCTAAAGTGCCTGTAGGCCAGACAAGGAATAATGGATGGAAACAGAACAAGGAAAGATTCAACCTGGAAATAAGGTGAAACTTTCTGACAGTGAGAACTATCAACCCATGGAATTGAAGTTGCCTTCGGAAGTTGTGGGAGCTTCTTCACTGGAAGCTTTCAAGAAGAGATTGGACTGCCATTTGTCAGAAATGGTGTAGGGTCATCTTGGGTGGGGGGTTGGACTAGATGATCTACAAGGTCCCTTCTGTTAATCTGTTAAAAGACTATTTTAATAATAAGTTAGGTAAGGGAACCAATTTGACAAGAGTTTGGAATGCTCGTAAGGCCACTGTGATACGAGGACATTATATACAATACAATTCAGCATTTAAGAGGAACGTGGACGAAAAAAAAAAAAATCCAAAATGTGCTACAAGAAATTAAACAGAAGGGAAAGGAAGTCCAGAATTCACCAGAAGATGCTAACAAACTTGATCAACTAAAATGATTGCAACAACAAATTTCTTAGCTGACCGTTTCAAATATTGAAAATAAATAGGCAAAACAATGCTTTTTTCAAACGCTTTTTTTGCAAACAAATAAGGGAGATGGTTGGCCTACAAGCTGAGAAAACAATAACCAAGTTTCAAGAGAAAAATAAGACTTGTATGGACAGCAAAATCTTTCAAAGACTTTTTTTTTAGAATGAATATACCAATTTATATAAAGGACAGGAAAGAAAAGACTTCGGGCCCACAATTAACCAAATCATTTCTAATTGTAACAGGTAGTCCTTGAGGTATGGCCAAGACAGTGATGGGATTCAATTTTTTTTTTTTTACTACTGGTCCTGTGGGTGTGGCATGGGTTGGTGGGTGTGGTAGAGGAAGGATACTATAAAATCCCCATTCCCTCTCCACTAACCTGCTTTCCAGCTCTGTTCTCCTGTGCAGGGCAACCAAAGAAGACCCAGCCAATCAGCTGGGACTTGGGAGGTGGAAAATAGATGGGGGCGGGACCAGTCAGAGGTGGTATTTCCTGGTTCTTTGAATTACTCAAAATGTCCGCTACCGGTTCTCTAGAACCGGTCAGAACCTGCTGAATACCAACTCTGGACCAAGATCGAAACCAGATTTTCGTTTGCTGGAACAAAACATTTGCTAAGAGAATCACATCCAATTATAAGACCTTTTGCTTTTTAAACCATGGTTAAGTAAAAATCACTGCACTTAATTGAATCATGTTGTCATTAAATGGATCTGGCTCTCCCCATCGATTGTTGGAAGCCAGATGGGAACGTCACAAGGACGATCACACAATTCCAGAACGTGGGGTAAATACATGCCAGTGGCCCCAGGTGCCTACATTTTTATCACATGATCATGGAGACACTATGACGGTCGTTAAATGTGAACAATGGTCATAAGTCCCTTTTTTTTGAGGGCCGTTGTAACTTCAGTCACTAAACAAATGGTCGTAAATCAAGGACAATCTGTAACGGATTTTAAAAAATGGTTGTGCGTTTCTGCCGAATAAGCGTGCGGAGAGATTACGGCGATGTTCATCAACCCAAACTTTTGGAGGGGTTGTCGAGGAGACATAAACGTTATCTTGATGAGTTAAAAAGTCCAAAGCGAAGTCATCTCCAGGGTTGAATTAATTTCCTGGGAATATGAAAATTTGGCACTGGGGCTTTTCTGGCCCTTTTCCTTTCACACAAGAATCCAAAAATACCGCTCTCCCAGCTGCACTGTGGTTTTTCTCATTTATAATAAGTAGGGGCCAAGTTTCTCAAACTCAGGACAACACCCCCAGGAAAGGGGTCAGCGGAGTCGGTGATCCGGCCTCTTCTGAACCGCTGAGATGTCAAACTGTGAAGGGAGCCAGGGGCTTCTCCTTTGCTTATTTGAGAAGCCCAAAATACATCTCCAGAAGGGGCAGAAGAAAGCAAAATGGAAACGTGCGCATGCATACATTATCCCCGAATAGCACACCTCGGGGGTTGATTCTCAAAGACACATTATGCGGGCAGACAGTGTTTACAATATATGTTGTTTGCATATATATATATATATATATATATATACACACACACACACACAC
>NW_020717049.1:77670-95706 GCF_900518725.1 Notechis scutatus | reverse complement strand
ATATACACGCCCCATATACATATACATGTAAGTATGTATATATGTATGTATATATCTATAACCTCAACAAAGGTACGATTTAGATTTCTCATTCTAAATATGTGTCTACAAATTTAGTGGTATATACACATACGTATATACAGTACATATACTATTGTTGTAAGTATACTGAGAGCTTACGCAGCAGAAAAGAATTCCTTGTGTGTCTAATTACACTTGGCCAATAAGGAATTCTATTCTATTCTATTCTATTCTATTCTATTCTATTCTATTCTATTCTATTCTATTCTATTCCATTCCATTCCATTCTCCCTTCCCTTCCCCCTATTCTATTCTATTCTATTCTATTCTAATTCTAATTCTAATTCTATTCTATTCCTATTCTATTCTATATAGAAAAGCTGGATACCCCGTGCTTCGCTACAAAACTATGTGATTGGGCTGTTTTGGGGGGAGAAAAATAAGGAGGAAAAAAAAAATCTGTCTCTGCCTACCAGCATCCATTGGTATTCATCTGGCTAGCGTCCTGTCAGTGTGAGAGAGTTGAGGGCTGTTTGGAAAGTGAAACAGTATTTGCTGTGTGAGCAAGGAGACAGAAAGGAGCCTGGGCATGACTTAGCTCAACTGTTCTGTACTCAAAGCTGCTTGGTGCTCTGAAACTGAAACTGAAACTCCTCTCCTCTGCTTTTGTTTTGCATTTGGAACAGATTTCTTTTCAGGTGGAGAAGGGGAATAGAACTCCTTAGCATCAGAGCGTGTTAATAATAATATAGGAAATACTAATGCTCTGTTCGTCATTTCAAAAAATCCTTTCTTAGTGAGCCTAGAAGCCAAGAGGAATATACCTGGCAAATCTCAAATTTGTAGGCTTTTTGGTTCTGGAGATTTTGTGATGATACTTGAGTGGTATTTCGCTTTTATATATATATAGAATATAAGAATACATACATGCATACATACATATATGCAAACACACGCACACACACACATATATACTCATACATAATCTCACAAAGGTATGATTTTAGTATTCCAACTTTCTGTATATTGTCTAATTATTGCGTGTATGTATATACACATATGTACAGTATATACATATAAAAACACACACACACACACACACATATATATATATATATATATATATATATATATATACACACACACACACACACACACACACAGACAGACAAACAAAAAGGCAAGACAGAAGGCAAGACAAGAAACAACGGATGAAAACTAATCAAAGAGAAAAGCAACCTGGAACTAAGAAGAAATTTCCTGATAGTGAGGAAGGAGAATTAACCAGTGGAACAGCCTGCCTCCAGAAGTTGTGGGCGCTTCATCCCTGGAGGCTTTTAAGAAGATACATGACAGACAGACAGACAGGATAAGCAGGCAGGCAGACAGAAGTGGCATGCAGAGCCCTCTCTGCTGTTCTGGTTTCTGGCGTGCACATGCGCAATGGCCAACTGATATTCGCGTATGCCGGAAACCCAAAGACCAGTTGGCCGGTGTGCCTGCGCGTGCTGGCCAGCTGGTCTTCAGGTTTCCAGCGCTCCTGGTCAGCACGCGCACCAGCCAGCTGGTCTTTGGTTTCCAGGGTTCTGCCACAGGTGCGCATTTCGGTTTGGGCACTCCGTGCCAGCAAGGCTCACCATTACTGGTTTTGGGTCTCTCCTGCTTTGGTGGACCAGAAGACCTCCAACTCTGCGACTCTATATTTCAATGGTATTTACTGCCTTTGTGGAACTCAACAGGACTTCCACTAAAAAGTATCATGCCCCTGATTTGGTTATTTCTGCTAAAACCGAACCAGCTGATGAAGACAACTTCTCTTTGCGAGGTCCTTCAAGACAAAATGAACCCAGAAATCGGAAGGAAATCAAGAGGGAGCAGACAGACATGTTGTTAGGAATATAAGTCACCTAACAGGCATTTGGGTTAGAAATATATAAACCAGGATAAACATTTTAGTACTATATCTTTAAGGGAATGCAAGAGCATGCAATATTGGGTGTGGTTTCTCAAACAGCCATAAGATGGAGCCAAGAAACCTGGGTTGTTTAGTCTTAGTCTCAGAAGAGAATGTGTCTGAGTGAGTATCTGTTTCCTTCTGTTGGAAAATATTGCCGTTCCTCCATTTCTTCTAATTGACTGATATTACTGGATTTAATGTAAGTCTGATACTGAACTGTTTCTGACACTGGAATTTGATATTTGGATTATCCCTGGATTGAAAACTGACTGATTTTACCTGTGAATGACTTTGGATTGCTTATTTTGGACTTTGCTTAAACCTTTCTGGAAGTAAAAACCTACATTGACTGTACAGTGTATCTGTGTACTGTGTGTGTATTATTCAAACACTCCTCTCAAATACGTCTCCCTGTATGCGCTCATTCTCCTAACGGGGAATTACCTCAACACATGTGTGCAAACTTTCAGAGAGTAAAGAGAAGAGGGAAGGAAGGTGGACGTTTGGCTCTCCACCATCTTGCAGAGATCTCCTGCCCACCAGCGCGGGGGATGGAGTGGATGTGCGGAGGTCACCTTCTCAAGAACTTCAGATTCACAGGGCCGTTGCCAGCTCGCCTCCCATCCCACAAAAGCAACTCTGTTCTCCCTCCCTCCCTCGGAGCTTTGCACCAGGAATTCCAGTCTTGAGTTTTGCCAAGTAATTCATAAGATTTTTCTCCCCTTCCCAGACTCGGAAGAACCCAAATCTACATTTATAGGACTGGACGTTCAAAAGGCACAAAGGCTGTTTTTGAAGATGGGAAGCGCGGAACGTTGTTAATTGGGATCGAAGGTCACTCTCACCAATTTTCTACCACCGCTAGGGAGTCCCAACTTGACGAAGTTGGCAGCATTGCTTTTGAAATTGGCATTTTCCTGGCCCCGGCTAGGAAGATTTGGAAGCTCTGTTTAATAGGTAAAGAAACCTACTCCCCCATTCGAAAGAAAAGACCTCTGATAATAAAACCTCAGCACAGCGGGATATACCAAAGGATATCCATATAAAAAATGAAATTTAGAGGAGGCATTCATTCAGAATAGAGCTGGAAGGGACCTTGGAGGTCTTCTAGTCCAACCCCCTGCTTTGGCAGGATACCCTACACCACTTCAGACAAATGTTTATCCAATCTCTTCTTAAAAGCCTCCAGTAATGAAGCACCCATAATTTCTGGAAGCAACTTGTTCCATTGGCTAATTATTCTCACTGTCAGGAAATTTCTCCTTAGGTTTTGGTTGCGTCTCTCCTTGGTTAATTTCCACCCACTGTTTCTTGTTTTTCCTTGTGGTGCTTTGCAAAATAACTCGACTCCCTCCTCTCTGTGGCAGCCCCTCAAATATTGGAAGACTGCTATCATGTCTCCCCTAGTCCTTCTCTTCATCAAACTAGTTGTAACCAATTCCTGCAACCATTCTTCATGTGTTTTAAACCTTCAGCTCCCTAATCATCCAATTGCTCTTCCCAAAGTCTTGTCATTTTTTTAATACCACGGTGACCAAATCTGGATGCAGTATTCTGGTCTTACCAAGGCCTTATAAAGTGGTACTAGCACTTTACGTGGTCTTGATTCTATCCCTCTGTTAATGCAGTTTAGGATTGCATTGGCTTTTTTGGCTGCCGCCGCACACTGCTGGCTCATATTTAAGTGATTGTCCAGTAGGGCTCCAATATCCCTCTCACTGTTACTGCTATTAAGCCAAATTTCACCTCCTCTGTACCTGTCCATAGGGCTTTTCCTCTTTAAGTGTGACACCTTGTTTTTCTCTACATCAAATCTCATTTTGTTGGATAGGGTAGGAAGTTATCACCCACCTCTCTCCTAGAAAAATGAAATATCCTAGGAAATATTTAAAAAGCAGGATATTTCCCCTAAAAAGAGTAGAAACTCAAAAGCAGAAACTCACCTCAGAAGCAGAAACTCACCCCCCACACCTTTGCTAATGAACCACTAACACTGGCCTAGGCCAGTCTATTTTACATAACAAAGATCTCCAGGTAGAGCTATAGGAATTGCCCAAAGCCCTTTCATTACATCATCATCCAGCAAGGCTCAACCAAGCCTGGGATTCAGGACAGCCTACAGAGTTGCCCCTGCGTGGCCTCATGGGAGTCAGACAGCCAATCAGAATACAAGCTCAAATTCAAATCCCAAAAGAGGGTATAAAATCCAGGCACTCTCAGCATCTCAGCCCTTCCTTCTCCTTGACCTTCCTTCTTTGGAGCTCCCAAGGCATGTGGTCCTGTCCACCATTAAACCATCTTTCCAAACAGCCTCCATGTTTCCAGTGTCTTTTTCCCCACTTGGAACTGAACCCAGAAGGATAATTCTTCCAACAATAGGTAATAAAATGTCATGGTGTTAGATCCTGATATGACAGCTCAGGGTCTGACGTGCGTCATTTGACAAGCTTCTTCACTCTTTTTATCTTCCAAGCACTGTGATCTAGCTGCAAGATTTGTGCTGAAAACCATGTGGGCTGCTGGGCCTTGAGGAACATTTTCCTTCCCACTCAGCATTCTTCTACATGGAAGCCTCGATTAAAATCCAGAGATGCCCTCAGTGAAACGTGACCAGCATTGCAGATATATGGGTACCCACAGGGCAATTCCCATGTTAAATGGAATCTGAGATGGGGAAGAGATGAACTATAAAATATCCTGTGATCTATAAGATAGCCAACCTAAGGGAAAACATCTGGAGATTTTCATCAAGAAAGACACCGTGTCCCCAAGGCCATCATGTTCCATGGCTGAATTGCTCGGACCCTACACATTTTTCTTCTAATATAAGTGAAAGACCACTCATGCATCACCACAAAATCTCCAGAACTGTAAAGCCTACAAACTTGAAATTTGGTACGTATGTTCCTCTTGGCTTCTAGGTGCTCACTAAGAAAGGATTTTTCGAAATGATCATCAGAACATTAGAGTATTTCCTATATTATTATTAACACGCTCTGATGCTAAGGAGTTCTACTTCCCCTCCCCACCTGAAAAGAAATCTGTTCCAAATGCAAAACACAAGCAGAGGAGTTTCAGTTTCAGATCAGCAACCTGCTTTAGTACAGAACAGTTGAGCTAAGCCACGCCCAGGCTCCTTGCTGTCTCCCTTCTTGCTCACACAGCAAATACTGTTTCAGTTTCCAAGCATCCCTCAATTCTCTCATACACTGACAGGACACTAGCCAGATGAATACCGATGGATGCTGGTAAGCAGAGGCACAATTCCGCCCCCCTTATTTTCCTCCCCAAAAACAAAGCCCGACCACATAGTTTTGTAGCATACCACAGGTATCCAGCTAGCACTCCATAAAAACTTTATCCTCCTTTTAAGACATTTCTGCGACATTCATACCTTCTTATGTGGAGGACAGTGAAGGTGTTCAATGTTATCACCAACTTTTCCAGGAGAAAATCTCTCTATGGGGTTTTTGTTGACACACACAATTCAATGGCAGATAATCAATTGCTCAATAATTTTTTTCTCTTCAATTGCTCAATAATTTTTTTTCTGCTCCTTCTGGTCGTTGTGGTCATGAGTCAAGGACTAATTGTACTTTTATATCAGGACAATGAAAGGAAATGCCTTTTATTAACCTAGCTTATATTTAATCTTAACCCTGAGATGAATCATTAAAGTAGCCTAAATTAAATCAAAATTAACCTGTTTTAAAATCTTGTAAAACTGCAAAATTTCAGCAAGTTCCTGTAAGATCTTCCAAATGACATCATGAGATTTTGCATAAGAATGGCAACATTTTACAAAATGTCATGCAGGAATGCTGAAACATTATCTGAATTCTTATAAAAAAATGTTTTTTGCATTGTGTGATGGTTTCTACATTCCCATTCTTCTCCTTGATGCCAACCCAACTTGGTTCCATCACTGTATCTAAGTGTCCTCCAGATAGGTTTACGTTACGATTTCCAACTTAATTCACCGGTTGAGACATCTGGGTGGGATCTTCACTCCACAATGGAGAAACTAGGCTCACATTAAACTTAGATTGTTTGATGCTCTGAAAACTGAACACGCTATTTCGAACCAGCTTTTCCAACGTGCAGACTAATCTCTCTTCCAAAATCGATGCAGTAAATTGCAGAACTGTGCATTCAAAAACGCTTGGAGGAAGCTGAACAGCACACACCCAAATTTTGCAGGCGTTACGACTGAATTAAATCGTAGTTTCATAAATAAGTGACATAAGTCACAATTCCCTGGGCACACCAATCACAATCAGTTTACTAGCCACAATTCAAAGTATCAACTATTATCCTAAGCCGAAACAGGACCTACCGTGACTCAGTATACAGGCAACCCTTGACTTACAAACCGTCATTTAGTGACCAAAGTTACCACAGCATGGAAAAAAGTGATTTATGACCGGTTCTCGCACTTACGACCATTGCAATATCCCCACAGTCACGTGATCAAAATCCGCCCACTTGTTCTGACCCAGGCTTCACAAAATCAGGAAGCAGATTGCTCGTCCTGACAAAACCCCTTTTATTCAGAGGCTAATGTGAATTCCTATCATTCACATCCAGCAAAGCCAAGGTAAACAGTCTTTCAAGAGTGATTTACAACCACAGACCTTATCAGTCTTGTAGAGTTGCCAGAACGATAGCTTCCAAACGCAATGCTGTAACAGAAAATACTTGGTAAAGGAGTCAGGAACAAATCTTCACCCAAATTAAACAAATTGTCTCCTGCAAACACCACTCCCCTTTCGCTCCTCTTTATTCCCTACGAGAGGGGCCATTCACAATCCACCTGTGCCTTTACTCCCGAGTCGACTCTTAACTGTTCCCTTCCTCTGACAGCTCTGCACATGTGCACACTGGGAACAGGCTCCAGCTGTTCTTCTGCCCCACTGATCTCTGACTCCAAAGGCAGCTGATAACTGTCGGACAGCCCCGGCTCCATCTCTGCCTTCAACGAAGAGCCCTCGTCAGAGCTTTCCCCAGACTCCTGGACTAGCCCATGTTCCTCCCCAACCTCCTCACTGTCCGAGTCTGCCACCACCTCTTGGGGGGGGGGCACAACACACTTGGCAACATGGATGTATTTGTGATGTTTGCAGTATGTAGTTTGTCACCTTCAGAGGAGGTATTGGACAAGCAAAGTCAACAGGGAAAACCAGACTCTTTTAATGACCATAACATTCACTTAAGACCTGCAGCGATTCACTTAACAACAATGGCAAAGAAGACCACAAATTTGGGAGCAGCAAATTTAACAAATGCCTTGCTTAGATTCTGGACATAATTGCTTTCATAAGCCTACCTTCTTCACCTGTGCATGCAGAGAACCGGAATTTTTTTTTTTAGAAAGCAACAACCTTGGCCCTAAGATTGTTGATTTCTACACAATGCTACACAATGTCTACACATTGTTGTTGCTTTCTGCAGAAATGCACTCAGCAGTGGCCCTTTGTTGTGTTTTCCAAAGCCCACCAAGCAGAGAATTGAATCGAATATTTAATATCCGGCCCCAGACAGAATTTGAATAACAGATTTGGAAGGGACCTTGGAGGTCTTCTAGTCTAACCCCCTGCCTAAGCAGGAAACCCTACACCACTTCAGACAAATGGTTATCCAATCTCTTCTTAAAAACTTCCAGTGTTGGAGCATTCGCAACTTCTAGAGGCAAGTTGTCCCACAGATTGGGGCGTTGGTCCTTACCTGATACGCCCCTTCTAGGCGAGCCGCGAGGAGCATCCAGACTGTGGGATGTGCTTCTGAGTCCTCTTCTTTCAGGCTGAGCTTTAGACGAGGAAACGCTCCGCCCCTCCCACGTGGCATCGCGCAGCGTCTCCCCAGTTTTTTGCGATAACGAGAAGAGAAGTTATTAATCCTATCTAATCAACTATTGGCTCCTTGGCTGAAAACAGGAGTCCCCACCAGACGGAGATGCTAGGGTGGGGCTGGATGCTCCTCGCGGCTCGCCTAGAAGGGGCGTATCAGGTAAGGACCAACGCCCCATTCTCCCTCGAGCCGCTCGGAGCATCCAGACTGTGGGACATACCAAAGCTTGGCTGTCCTATGGGTGGGACTCCGTCTGGCCCGAAGGCCCCTCCGGATCATTGACAACCCTCTGTAAGACCCGCCGGCCAAAGGAGGCCTCAGCTGAGGCATACGTATCGATCTTGTAATGCCTGATAAACGGGGACGGAGAGGCCCAGGTGGCTGCCCTACAAATGTCAGCAATGGGGGCTTGTGTGGCCCAGGCCGCCGAAGTGGCTGCACTCCTGGTGGAATGGGCAGTTATTCCACCGGGTGCCGGCAGAGAATGGGAAAGGTAACACCTGGCGATGGTCGCCCTGATCCAGCGGCTGATAGTGGAAGGAGAAACCTTGAGCCCTAGTGTCTTGGGTTGAAAGGACAGGAAAAGAGATTCCGACCTTCGTAAGGACTGAGTGCGCTTAATATATATACGCAAGGCCCGTCTAACATCTAGGGTGTGCCAAAGAACCTCCCTGTTCCCGGAGGGTCTAGGGCAAAAATTTGGTAGAACCAGTTCCTGAGATCTATGGAAGGGCGAGTTAACTTTGGGTAGGAAAGTGGGGTCAGGCCGCAGGACGACCCGGTCTGCATGGAACACACATAGATCGCTCCTGACTGACAGAGCTGCTAATTCCGACACTCGACGAGCAGAAGTGATGGCTACTAGAAAAACTACCTTAAAGGTGAGGAACTGAAGAGATGACTCCCTCAAAGGCTCAAACGGAGAACGTGTAAGAGAAACTAGGACCTTGTTGAGGTCCCATGTGGGAAACCTGTGAACAGTGGGAGGGCACAGGTTGGTGGCACCCCTAAGGAAGGATCTAACCCGGGGGTGATGGGAAAGGGAGCCGTAGTTATCACAGGAGACCACTGTTGAGAGGGCAGAGACTTGTCGTCTCAGGGTGTTAGGTGCAAGCCCCTTGCGAAGGCCTTCCTGAAGAAATTCCAGAATCTGAGCCACGGAAGGAGAGAGAGGGTCAACCTGGGACCCACTACACCACTTGCAGAACCCCTTCCAAGTGGCATCATAAATTCGTGTAGTGGAGGGTCGCCTGGCGGCCAAAATAGTGTCGATGACATGGCTTGATAGGTTCTCGCTAGTCAGACGGATCCGCTCAACTTCCAGACGGCTAACTGTAGCCATTGAGGCTCCGGATGTAGAAGGGGCCCCTGAGAGAGGGAGACCCTGTCCGGGGGGATCCGCCATGGGGGCGCTACCGATAGGTTGCGGAGGTCCGCAAACCACGGTCGCCTGGGCCAATAGGGAGCCACCAGGAGAAGGTCTGCCCTCTCCTGAATGAGCTTCTGAATGACTCTGGGCACTAGCGGGAGCGGAGGGAAGGCATATAGGAGCCCTGGGGGCCATGGGCAGCGCAGAGCATTGTGGTTCTCCGCCCCGTGAGACGGATACCGGGAGAAAAACCGTGGAAGTTGTGTGTTGGATGGGGAAGCGAACAGATCCACCACTGGAAGGCCGAATATCTTGGACGCTTCCTCGAACAGGGATGGATGAAGTCGCCATTCTGCTTGGTCCACCGTGGCCCTGCTCAGCCAGTCCGCCTGGGTATTGTCTATCCCGGAGATGTGTTCGGCTTTTAGTGATAGAAGGTTGGCCTCTGCCCAGCGGCAAAGGCGCTCGGCTTCCCTCATCAGTTGAATTGACTGGGTGCCCCCTTGCCTGTTGATATGGGCCTTGGCCGTGACGTTGTCTGTGAGAACGAGAACATGGCGACTGCGGATCTGGGGGAAGCAGCGCAGAGCCAGATGGACGGCATGGAGCTCTAGCCAGTTGATGCTGCATCTTTGTTCGGTCGGCGACCATTTGCCTTGCGCCGAGAGTGAGTTGAGATGAGCGCCCCAACCGGATAGACTTGCGTCGGTAGTGACGGTGAGTCTTTGAGGCTCCGCAAAGAGGTGGCCTCTGTTGATGGCGGGATTGGTCCACCAGAGAAGAGACGTGAGGACCTTTGGAGGGACCTTGACTCTGATCTTCGAGTTGCTTCTTCCGGATCTTTGGAACGGGAGCAGGAACCACTGGAGGGGCCTGCTGTGTAAGCGGGCCCAGGGAATAATAGAGATGCATGACACCATTTTTCCCAACAATCTAGAGAGGTCAAGCAAGGCCACCCTCCTAGAACGTCTAATTTGTTTGACCAGGGTTTGAATGCTAAGAAACCTCTCTGGGGAGAGAAAAACTCTCTCTGAGACCGAATCAATTATGGCACCCAGGTGGTTGATTCGGGTGGAAGGGGTAAGTTGGCTCTTTTGCCAATTGACTAGAAACCCGTGTGCCCGTAGGGCGGAAAGGGTGACCCTGGTATCCCTGACTGCCTGGGACTTGGACGGGGACAGGATAAGGATATCGTCCAAGTAGCAGTGGAGGCGGACGGGAATGCTCCTGAGGTGGGCCGCCAGGACCTTGGTGAAGGTCCTGGGGGCCGAGGCCAGCCCAAAGGGTAGGGCCACGTATTGATAGTGAAGGCCATTATAACAGAACCTAAGGAATTTGTGATGAGAGGGCCTGATAGGAATATGAAGGTATGCCTCAGAGAGATCTATGGAGGACAGCCAGTCTCCCCGCCTGGTGCCTAGGAGAATGGATTGCAAGGTGTGCATTTTGAATTTGCGCTGGATAAGGTGACGGTTGAGCCGTTTCAGGTCTAGGATGGCTCTCCAGCCCCCAGAATGTTTGGGCACGACAAAGAGATGGGAGTAAAATCCCTTTCCTCTCTGAGCCGGAGGGACAGGTTGAATGGCCTGAATATCAAGCAGGTGATGGATGGCTGCATCCATTAATGCACGTTTGGTGGGATCCCCTGAGGAGGGGGATGGGAAGAAACGATCAGGGGGAGTGGATTTGAACTCGAGGGCGAGACCAAACCTTATTGTGTCTCTAACCCATGCATCGGAAGTGGATTTGTCCCATTGGGCGGCAAAGTGGCTGAGGCGGCCACCAATGGGGAGGGAGAAGGAGGCTCTACCTTCTGCGGTAGGGCCTTCCTCCCGTACCCCGAAAGGGTCTCTTATAACCACCCCCTCGCCTGGTCCTGTCGCCTGAGTCCGTGCGATCCTGGGATCGGAAGGAAGGGGGTCGGGGGAATCTGGGCGGGAAGGGGGGTTGGTAGAAAGGGCGGGGAAAGCTCCTCCGAAAGGGCTGAGAGCCCCTGGTCTCCGATCTTCGAAGAAGGGAAGGCAAGTACTTCCTCTTGCTGCAACCCTCGACCAGCAGGGGTTCGAGGGCCGGGCCAAACAGTTTGTCTCCTGTAATAGGGGCAGTGGCCAGCTTGACCTTATTCTTTACGTCCGCCTGCCAGTGTTTGAGCCATAGCAGGCGACGAGCCGTGACGTGGGACGTGATGGCCCTGGAAGAGAATTTCACTGACTGGTAAGTGGCGTCAGCCGAGAACTCGGCTGCAGCCACTAGCTTCGCGATGTCCTGGTGCGCCCTCAGGTTGGAAGCAGGGACGTGTTCCCTGAGCTGACGTAGCCAGCGGATAGAGGACCTAGTGAAAAAAGAGGCGGCGGTAGCTGACTTAATGGCCCAGGCGTCGGATAGGTGGGCCCTGCGCAGGGCCAGCTCCACCCGCTTATCCTCAGGTTTCAAGGCCTCTAGGGCCTCACTAGGTGTAGAGGAGGAAGCTAGACCCACAATAGGGTCATCGACCTCTGGAATGTTCAGGAGGCTGGACAGTGCCGAATCGAGATTAAAGAACCTCTTGTCTTGGCTAGAGGGTGTGGGAGGGGTCCCTGTGGAGGATAGTTGCTTCGCTACCAGATCTACGAATATGGGGGGGGAAGGGATGACCTCAGCTTCAACCACTGGTTGGGTGAAAATGGAATCTTCTGGGCCCTCTGGGATGGGGGGGAGGTCAGCAGGGGCCTGGGAAAGAAGGCCCGAGACATTCTTGGCCTTAAGAAGGAGGGACTTGAACATGTGTGGTTTGAAGAGCCCCCCAAAGGAGGGTTGGTCAGTCGAAGTGCCCTCGTCCTCGGACATCTCCCCCTCCATGATGTCAGTCTCTAAGGGAGGTTCACTGTAGCGGGAGGAACCCATCTGGGAATCCTCCTCCTCGAAATCCCTAAAGTCCCCTTCCTCCTCAACCTGGGCCCCAACCGGAGGAGGGCTGTCCCTCTGAGAGAGTACCTGAGCAACCGGGGGGACCGGTTGTGGAAGGGATCTGATAGACAAGGAGTCGTGCTCGGAGACTTGAGGAGAGAAGCCTGATCTGGACATGTGCTGTAGTTCCTCTATAACACTCTGGCGGATGGCTGATTCCATCCAAGCCCTGATGTGAGGTGGCACCTCAGATGTAGAAGGTTCGTCCTGGCGCAGACCAGCAGCCGTGGGTGTAAAAGTGGCTTCGGGTGTCAGACTCATCGTAGGACCGGGGGTCGGGAGACCCTGGGGCGAACTGCGCCTAGGTAGGGAAGAAAGGCCTGGGGGGAGAGGTTGAATAGAGGTAGTGGGTGGAGGAGGAGGTAGAGACGGTTCAGAGCGGGACTCCCTTGAACGCCTGTCGAACTCTTTTTCTAATGCCTTGTGGCGCCTTAAGGCGTCACGTTGAGAGGCCTTGGAAGGTTCCTTGTCCTTTCTAGAGCCCTTAGGTTCCTTGTCCTGCTTGCGCAAATAGTGGGACTTTGCCTTGGCCTTCAATGAAGGACGTTTAGAGGAATTGTCGTCTGCCATATTGAACAATAGAGATTAATAAGGGCGGTTGGCTCGCCCAGATCAGGCCTGGATAAGGCCGGGTGAGGATGAGGCTGGCCCGCTCCCCCTTTTGGAATTTTACTTGTACAGAGATAACAGAAATATATATATATATATTTAGCTATGTAATCCTGTTTTGTTCCTTTCTGTAGTGCTTTTTTATATTCTTTATATCAGCTGAATATACAGGTACTCCGATATATCCAATATCTTAAGAGAAAAATTGCTGTACCAAAAATATTATTTCTTTTTTGTTATTATTCCTTTTGTATTTGGATCAAATATAAATTCTATTATAGTTATTTCCTTGGATGTATATCTCTCAGTGCCAAATCAGTCGAATAACGCCTGAGGCCTAGAGTTGAATAGGAGGCCTCTGGCAGCCAGCCTCCAGACAACAGAAGAAAAAACCGGAGGGGGGGGGGGAGGCTGCAACTTCGCCCCGAAAAGGGCTGCGGGAGGCCAACAAGCACTAACCAAGACTAGCCAGGCAGTTCGATGGGCAGCTAGGCTTTAACCCTAGGCCTGGAGATTTAATTCACCGCAGCTGAATATTAAATAAAAAGAAACTTTCAGCGCCCGGCCACGAGGTGGAGCCAAAATGGCGTCCTCGAGCTGAACTGCCTGGGCGCCTTCGGGACGGAAGAAAAGGAAGGCTTGGCCGGTCAGCTCGGTGCTCCTAAAGCCCTAGGGGCGATAGCCCTCCCGGTTGGCGTTTAGGGTGGGGGGGAATCCAGCGGAGGAGCGCGTGCCACAGGCAACGCGCAGGCAGCGACACGATCTGATAAGGGTGGGGGGGGGGCGTCGCGCTGAAGGCGCTGCGAGCCCGCAACTTTGCCCTGAGGACAGGGAAAAAATTTCCCTTGAGTCCTGACCCTTTGCGCAGGAGGAGGAAGGAAGCAAACCTTATTAGGATGGAGGATTCAATGAAACAGCCAAGGAGCTCTTTGAAACGCAGCCTGATTCTTCGAGGCTGAGCAAAAGACTGGGGAGACGCTGCGCGATGCCACGTGGGAGGGGCGGAGCGTTTCCTCGTCTAAAGCTCAGCCTGAAAGAAGAGGACTCAGAAGCACATCCCACAGTCTGGATGCTCCGAGCGGCTCGAGGGAGAATAATTGTTTTCACTGTCAGGAAATTTCTCCTTAGTTCCCAAGAAAAATAAGCTATGGCATTTTAAAATAGTGTTGTTTTTTTTAAAAAAAAATCTTTTAAAGACAGTTTTTTAACCCTTAAGATTCACAAAGGAAGTGGGTCCAATATCTGGTTTTTAAAAAATTTAAAGGATGATGGCCAATAGTTAGATGGCCTCCAAGATAGCAGTAACTGTGAGAGGGATCTTGGAGTCTTAGTGGACAACCAGCTAAATAGGAGCCAGCCGTGTGCAGCAGCCGCCAAAAAAGCCAATGCAATCCTAAGTTGCATTAACAGAGGGATGCAATCGAGATCAAGGGAGGTACTAATACCACTCTATAAAGCCTTAGTAAGACCACACCTAGAGGACTGCATTCACTTTTGTTCACCACATTATAAAAAAGATGTTGAGACTCCAGAAAAAGTACAGAGAAGAGCAACCAGGATGATGAGGGGACTGGAACCTAAAACATAAAACGAACGGTTGCAGGAACTGGGCTTAGCTAGTTTATTAAAGAGCAGGACCAGGGGAGACATGATAGCGGTCTTCCAATATTTGAGGGGCTGCCACAGGGAGGAGGAAGGGGTCAAGCTATTTTCTAAAGCAGCTGTAGGCCAGACAAGGAATAATGGATGGAAACTGAACAAGGAGAGATTCAACCTGGAAATAAGGAGAAACTTTCTGACAGTGAGATCAACCTTATTGGAAGCTTTCAAGAGATTGGACTGCCATTTTTCAGTGTCTCCTGCTTGGGCAGGGGGTAGGACTAGATGACCTACAAGATCCCTTCCAGCATTTTCTATTGTTAAGTGAGTTTTTGCCCCATTTTACAACCTTCCTTGCCACGGTTCTTAAGGGAATCACCGCAGCAGTTACATTACAACATACATAGAACAGATCTGGAAGGGATCTTCGAGGTCTTCCAGCCCAGCCCCCTGTGCAAGTCGTTAAGTGAATCTGACGTCCCCATGGATTCTGTGTGTAGGTCACATGATCCCTACAATCCTGTAACCGTCGTAAGTACATGCCAGTTGCCAAGCATTTGAATTTTGATCACACGACCCAGAGGGATGCAATGACTGTGTGAAAACTGATCATAAGTCACTTTTCTCAGTGGCGTAACTTCAAGCGGTCAGTAAAGGAATGGTTGTAACTCAAGGACTAACCATACAAGCTGAAGGCCATAATGGATCTTCCTATTCAACAGGGCAAGATCAAGAACCTCGCAGATTAATACCTCTTTCTTAATTTAGGTATGATCTAAGAATTTGGGCTAAATACTATCAAATTCGGAATTTTATACAAACTACTAGCTCGATACTCGTCTAATTACACTTGGCCAATAAGGAATTCTACTCTATTCTATTCTATTCTATCCTATTCCAATTCTATTCTATATAGAAAAGCTGGATACCCCGTGCTTTGCTACAAAACTATGTGATTGGGCTGTTTTGGGGGGAGAAAAATAAGGAGGAAAAAAAAATTCTGCCTCTGCCTACCAGCATCCATCAGTATTCATCTGGCTAGGGTCCTGCCAGTATATGAGTTGAGGGCTGTTTGGAAAGTGAAACAGTATTTGCTGTGTGAGCAAGAAGGGAGACAGCAAGGAGCCTGGGTGTGACTTAGCTCAACTGTTCTGCACTAAAGCTGCTTGGTGTTGTGAAACTGAAACTCCTGTCCTCTGGTTTTGTTTTGCATTTGGAGCAGATTTCCTTTCAGGTGGAGAAGGGGAATAGAACTCCTTAGCATCAGAGCGTGTTAATAATGATATAGGAAATACTAATGCTCTGAGAGTAATTTTGAATAATTCTTTCTTAATGAGCACCTAGAAGCCAAGAGAAACATAGGTGCCAAATTTCAAGTTTGTAGGCTTTACGATCCTGGAGATTTTGTGATGATGTGTGTTTCGCTTTTATATATGTAGATTCAGCCCCAGAGCAACCTAAACAGCTAATTTATCATTCCAAACTTGGAGAATGGATCCATAAAAAAACAAATATAAGGTGGAACAGATCCATGTTTGCTTCCTTTTAATCTGCCCAATAAGAAGTGGAGTTTCAAACCCGAAGGGCTTGAAATACAGGTAAGTCCTCGATTTACCACGGCCCTGGAAAAAAACTGACTCACAACCGTTTTCAGTTATGATCATTGCGGTGTCCCCGTTGATCAAAACTCCAGACGCTATTGTTAATAGTTATGACTGTTGCTGTTTCCCAAGGTCATGTTTTTCATTTCATCATTTCCCCCTTTTGCAACCTTCTGAGAAGCCAGATTCATTTAATAACCAGCGGACTAACTTAAAAACCAGCAGTGATTCACTTAACAACTGTGGTAAGAAATGTCGTAAAATGGGGCTAACTAACTTAACACATCTCACTTAACGACATAAATTTTAGGCTCCGTTGTGGTCACAACTCAAGTATTAACCGTGATATATAATCCTCAACCTACGACCAACCTCTCCTGAGGGCTCTTACAACCCAAAGTTCTGACAGTTGGATTCCCTCCTTCATGGCCTCACAACTGCAGTGTGGCTACCAAGACCACGGCTATGGCCATCTGCATCATCCTGCAGGCCTGTGACCTCATTTTATGACGGTTTTGCAGAAAAAAAACCCCAGCATATACGTCTTCTTTTTTTGCACAATCATCTCTTAGCAAACCATCGAATTGCTTAACGACCACGTCAAAAAATTGCTCCCAAAATTAGATCACTCCCTTTGGGTGACTCGATTATGACCGCAATGGATACTGACCATTTTAGGCAAGCTCGATGACGGCCCTAACTTGATGATTACATGTTGAGTGCAGTTTTAGTGGCTCTTTAGCACATGAGCTGTAAACACACCACCTGTCTGCACCACAGGATAACTACAGGTGTGGAACAGATGTTTAATCCAAGATGACACATAGCGGAAGCAATGTTCTGCCTTTGATCCCCGAGTGTGGCTGTCCTAAATCTCTTTTAATGACTGAAAAACTGCCGAAGAGCAAAGCTCCAAGGAAGTTTTAATTTCCTTCTGTACAGTTCTGCAAATATATTTGGTGCATTCCTACCGTTTCCCCGAAAATACGACCTGCCCCGAAAGTAAGTCCTAGCTTGATTTTTTACACATGCACCCAATATAAGCCCTACCCCCCAAATAAGCCCCAATTAAGATCCTGCCCACTCCAGAGTGGATGGGTAAAAATTAAGCTAGGGTGGGGATGTGGGGGGATGGAGCTGCCCTACTATTTACCTTTGGACAGTTGTAGCCAGGGATCGCATACCCTGACACTTGCCTTGCCAGCTTGCCGGCCCATTTCTTCTGCAGCTGGCAAGGCTTTCCTGAAGGCCTCTGTAGCGGATAAACAAAGCTCTGGATCGATCCAGAGCTCTGTTATCCACTGCAGAGGCCTTCAGGAAAGTCTTGCCAGCTGCAGAAGAAGTTCTTGAAGGCCTCTGACAGCAAAACGGAGGTTGGGGGAGACGCATGCAAGTGAGGTTAGTCAGTGGCTGACATCCCCCGAAAATAAGACCTGATGGCAAAAAAAAAATTATAAGACAGGGTCTTATTTTTGAAGAAACGCGGTATATTAAAAGGTACTTAGTGCAACATTCATGTATTAAAAAAGGCACGTGTCCCATGCTCCATTCCATGCATGTCAAAAGGCCACAGACAAAAGTATACGCAACGCCATGTTGTAACTGCAGGCCTCTTTTGCAAGGGCTGACGCCGTTGATGTTTGCTCTGCCACATATATATCTAGGTCAGACTGTCAAGGCAGGTGCCAGGCTGTCTGTGGTGCAACAGTGGGCACCAAACTTAAATCAAATTATATCAAATGCAGCTGCAGGAGAGGCAGGCGAAATCGTGAGGATTTAGCAAAGTCTCCGAGTATAAAATTGGAAAGTTAACATTTAAAATCACAGCCTTCTCCTGTCTGATTGCACCATGCAGCGTGGGGAGAAAAAAGGATGTTTTAGAGCAGGGGTCTCCAACCTTCGCAACTTTAAGACCTGTGAACTTCAACTCCCAGAATTCCTCATCCAAGTTTGCTGGCTGAGGAATTCTGGGAGTTGAAGTCTACAAGTCTTAAAGCTGCCAAGGTTGGAGACCCCTGTTTTAGAGCACTGTTTTCTAACCCTGGCTACCTTAAGATGGGTGGACTCCAACTCCCAGAATTCCCCAA
>NW_020717049.1:24392-39275 GCF_900518725.1 Notechis scutatus | reverse complement strand
GGCACCATGGCTGCCATCTTGAATATTAGCTCCATGGCTGTCATCTTGAATATTTGGCACTATGGCTGCCATCTTGAATATTTTTCCTTCCCTGCCCTGGCACAGGCATTGGGGAAGAGGGACCGGGAAGGGCCCATTGCCCAATGGGCACTGCAAAGTCACAATGTAAAGCAATATTCTAGGCTAATCCCTCTTTTAACTCCACCCCACATTTGGGAACTGACTTCTTAGGGTTGCACGCAACTTCGGAAAGTTCAATATTCACAGAGGAGATGCCCTGAGGCCGATTTTGAACCCTAGACAACCATTTATTGCTGTATTGGAAAGGAATAAATGATTCTAGTTGGTAGGGGAGAAAAAGATTCAGCAACAGCTGAAGGGTCTGAGATTAAGACAAGAGCCATAGATGGACTCCGAATTGTGGGTGAGCATATCTGTCATGGCCCTGTTGGACCCTGAGTCTGAGGAGGAGGGAGAGCTTGGGCCAACGGAATAACAACTGGAGGAGAAGGATGAGGCAGTGCCGGGTCCCTCGGACCTGGGAAGGATCACCAGCGAGGGAGAGGCAGTGCAGGAAGACCAGGCAAGGGTGGAGGATGGGGCAGGCAACGTAGCAAAGAAGCGATGGACCTTCGGCAACCAGCAATTACCTCCCTCCTCAATCCCCGAGCATGAAGAATGGAGAGAAGGCAGGCTCACTGCAGGGCAACCCGACAACTCGGGAGGAGGGTGCCCCGCCCCTCTTCACATGGCTCACCTGGGGAAAGAGATTTAAGGAGACACTGTCAGGAGGGGCGTTGGTTGGGAACGAGCGTTGAATCCGTAGAGCCTTGGGCGCAGTTACCAACATCTAGATTTGGCTGTGCTTTGTCTTGTGGGCCTTGCCCAGTTTGCCTGCCTCACTGGACTTCTTGCCTTGGTGGCTGCCTTGCTATCTTTGCTTGCTGGACTACTCACAGCCAGAGGCTGTTGGAGGTGCACATGAGAGCCTTGCTTCCATGACTTACAGTATAAATGTGGGGATGTTTGGGAGATAGTTGGAGCAATAAAGGGGAGTTAGAACTGTTCTCTGGCTGTGCTGCTTCTGTGCCTCACCCCAGGTCATCCCAGTATCATGAATTTTGAGGGCCCGGGCAAAGTAAAAAAAGGCATGAGTCAGAGGAGCTCCTTTTGGGAGAACATCTGTCTATCTATCTCATCTGTCCATTTATTACCAGATGCAAAAGATCAGGTCCACACAGTGAGAGCCCAGTTAAATTGATTTATTGCTGCTACTCCTGTTCTTATGCACAGGAATCATCTCAATTAATGGTTGGTGCCTGCTAGGAGATAGATGAGGGTCATCAGAATGAACGGAAGGCTGGATTTAGTCTGTTTGTGGCTATGTAGGGATTCTAAGCTAATCCCTCTTTTAACTCCACTCCAGGTTCCGCCACTCCTTCCCCTAGATCCATCCATCCATCCCCTCACCTCTCTCTCTCTCTCTCTCTCTCTCTCTCTCATAGTAACAACAATTCAAAAACAATCATTATAAAAATAGAAACATTATTGTGAGGTAGCGGCTCAAAAGACCACCACGACTAGAAGTTGATCCAAGGAAAAAGGCTTTATTGAGTACACATCTGCAGAGGTGGGTTCCACCCTTGGCAGCTGGGAGGAACCCAGAGCATAGCATTTACTCTATTCTTATACCCTAAACTACTGCCCCATTATGCAAATGGCTTGGTTTACAATCTACCTTTCAGAATACAGGTTACAATTCATTACCTTATATGGTGCATAGCATGCAGCAAGCACTTCCCCAACACGAGGGCATACATCAACATATCATGCGTGAAGTGTATGATAGTTCAACAGTTCAATCGGTACCTGGTACCTCAGAGACATTCCAGGATAGTTCAACAGTTCAAACATTCCAGGATAGTTCAACAGTTCAATCAGTACCTGGTACCTCCCTACCTTAAAGACATTCCTTTCAACAGGAGGTTTGAGTCACAAAGATGGATACTTTAATCTAACACTTCTCACATTATTAAACATCAACATATTCTTAAAAATGAGAGTTGATTGAGGGGTTCTGGAATGTCCTAGAATGTGAGTTAAATGTAAAACCCCTGGCCCTCCTTTACAAACCCCCAAGGGTGGGATTATCAGAGTCTTATTAAACAGCTTGGATGCTTTGGAGAAAGAAATTGGTTCCCTCTTCTCGGTGACAACCCTTCAAGGATTGGGAGATGCTATCAGGTCCCCTCCTAAGTCTTCTCTTCATTAGACTAAGCCTATCTGGCTAGTTGCATTAGCCATTCATTATTTGGTTCAGCTCCCAGCCAGAGGTGATAGTCCAGCCAGTTCAGACCGGTTCTGGCATACCGGTAGCGGAAATTTTGAGTAGTTCTGAGAGCCAGCAAATACCACCTCTGGCTGGCCCCACCCACCTGCCCCCGCCCTCACTCTTTCCTGTCCTAAATTCCCTTGTCTTTTTTTTTAGCTCAGCTGATAGAGTGGATTGCCGCGCCTCAGCTGAGCTAAAAAAAACCACAGCTCACCTCACCAGCGCTGACACTGAGGGTGGTCTTTCCGTGCTGCGCTGTGTGAAGTGCTCTGTCCTAGAATCAATCACGCCACCAGCTGGCCCTGCCCACCCCGCCACGCCACGCCCCACCACGCCCTACATATCTTGCCTTCACCACACGGCCCAGCTAATCTCCACGCCTCGCCCGCTCTGCTCACCAAAGGTAAGTAAGCATGCCACCCCGCTCACCCTTCCCCTTAGGTTGGAGCGTTCTGCATGGCTGCTGCTCCTCTGTGCCACAGCACTTTCCGGATGGGACTTAGATGAAAGTGGGCGGCTCAGAGCAGCTAAATTGCACAAGACGCTCTTCCCAGCAGTGTGGAGAAAAGTAGCCGCTGTTCTGGAGAGCAGAGACAGAGGGGAGCGGGCCCCCCAAAGTCTGCTCTGTCAAGCCTCGCCCTGTGGTGGAAGCCACGCATGCATGGAAGCTGCTTGTCCATGCATACATAGAAGCCCACCCACCCGCGCCTGTGTGGAAGTTGCCCACGCATGCACATAAGCTGCGTGTGCACACATGTGCCGAAGCTGCACATGCACGCTGGCGTTTTCAGCGAACCGGTGGTGGGATTATTTGAAACCCACCACTGCTCCTTGCCCTTCTAGTCCTGGTTGTTCTTCTCTGCACTCTTGAGGACAGAAGTTCTACTGTATGCTACATTTTGCCCTGTTTAGTTTTTCAACTTCAGCCATGTACGTTGAACTGGTGAGTTTTCTCTGGAGATGTGCAGGTAGATGGATATCTCGGAGCAACTGGCCCAAAGCACACACTCTTTGGAAATGATGGGAAGCTGTCCTGAAGACCCAGCCACCTGGAATCCAGATGTCCACTCAGCCTCAAATGACAGAACTGGGGGAAGGAACCATCCGTGACTCCTCATCCATCTCCTGCTCTTCAAAATAAAGAAGTGAGACTTTCTTACGTATTTATTTATTTTTTTTAAAAAATTAACCGGATTCCTTCCCACACAAGCTTAAAGAGAAATTGACCCAAATATATCCATTTATCAAAGCCTGAACGCTTTTGATTTTCTTTCATCGGTCACGAAGAGATCTACTGGGAAACATTAGATCAAAATGTTTGATATAAGGATTAGCTGCAAGCCAAAATAAGTACTCAAACAGAGAAGAAATTGAGCAAAAGCAACTAAATACCAGAACGGAGTTTTTCAAACTTGGCAATGTTAAGATCTTGGATTTCAATTCCCAGAATTCCATAGAATGTAGACTAATAGAGTTGGAAGGGACCTTGGAGGTCTTCTAGCCCAGCTCGTTGCTCAAGGGCTTATATCATTTCAGACAAATGGTTGTTCAATCTCTTCTTGAAAACTTCCAGTAATGGAGCACCCACAACTTCTGAAGGCAAGCTGTTCCATTGGTTGATTACTTTCATTGTTAGGAAATGTATCCTTAGTTCTAGATTGCTTCTCTCCTTGTTTAGTTTCCATCCATTGTTTCTTGCCTTGCCTTTTGGTGCTTTGGAAAATAGTTTGACCCCCTCATCTTTGTGGGACCCTCTCAAATATTGGATCACTGCTATCATATCTTTCCTAGTCACTACACTAGACCAGGGGTTGCCAACCTTTTGGATCTCAGGGACCACCAAACTCATAATTTTAAATCCTGCGGACCAGAGACCCTGGGAAAATCCAACCCCCCCCAACTCTCTTCATACTCTACATAAATGACCTCTGTGATCATATTAAGAGCAACTGCGTTCTTTTCGCTGATGATGTAAAGCTGTTCAATACCACAGACAATACTCCTACCCTTCAAAAAGACCTTGACTATGTATCAGAATGGTCAAACAAATGACAACTTCAAATCTCAACAAATAAATGCTCTGTCTTACATATTGGCAAAAAACAAACAAACAGAAAATAAAATACAAGCTGAATAGTCAAGATCTTGTTGATGATCCAAGCTCTGTAAAGGACCTTGAAATACTCATCTCTAATGATCTAAGTGCTAGAGCCCACTATAACTACATAGAGCCAAAAAGGCATTAAGAGTTGTTAACTTAAGCTTACGTAGCTTTTTCTCTGGTAATATCACACTACTAACTAGAGCATACAAAACATTTGCTAGACCAATACTCGAATACAGCTCATCAGTCTGGAACCCACATGTATCTGATATTAACACAGTTGAGAAAGTCCAGAAATATTTCACAAGAAGAGTTCTCCACCCCTCTACTCGTTGTAGAATACCTTATGCCACCAGACTTGAAATTCTAGACCTAGAAAATCTAGAACTACGCCGCCTTCGGTCTGATCTAAGTATAGTATATAAAATCATACATTGCAATGTCCTACCTGTCAATGAATACTTCAGCTTCAACCATAACAATACAAGAGCACACAATAGATACAAACTCAAGGTAAACCGCACCAAATTTGATTGCAGGAAATACGACTTCAGCAACAGAGTGGTCAATGTCTGGAATACTCTACCTGACTCTGTGCTTTCTACCCCAAACCCCCAAAACCTTAGACTGTCTACTATTGACCCCACCCCTTTCCTAAGAGGTCTGTAGGGGGCGTGCATAAGCACACCAACGTGCCTACCGTCCCTGTCCTATTGTTTCTTTTATTTTTCTTATATGTACCCGTTTCATGTATTCATAACTATGCATATACTTATATCTATTATCTTGTAAGCGATTGACAAATAAAATGAATAAAAAAAATAAAAAAAGCCTGCAGGGAAAATTCCCCACCCCATTTTCCTACCTACCGATCATTCTTTACTGTCTCCAGCTCCGTTCTCAGGGGGAGAGAAAGGAGGAGAGAGACTTTTGGCTTCATGCAAGGAAAGCAGCAGAAGCAGCAGAAGTCTTTCTTTCTCTCCCCCAAATACCACCAGAAATGAGTCTTTGTGAGACTTGTCGCACCGGCACCGCCTCTTCGAACAGGAGGCCTTGCACGGTCCCAAAGACTCATTTCTGGTGGAGTTTGGCAGAGAGAAAGAAAGACTTTTGCTGCTTTCCTTGCATGAAGCCAAAAGCAGAAGAAGAAAGAAGTGGAAAGAAACAGCCTGGTGGCCAGGCCAGGCACGTGGGGTGTGTAGGGCAAGTTTCCCCCCTCTGCCCTTTCCCCCCTCCTCTCACCATCTCATGTTGTTCGCAATGCAAGCGACAAAAGCCTTGTGTTCCCGCGGGCCCTGTGGGCGGTGCAGCCTTGTGTTCCTGCGCAGCCTGGATTAATTGCTTTGGAGGCTGCTTTGGGGGTGACATGTCTCTGCGGACCACCAGAATTTTCTCACGGACCACCAGTGGTCCCCGGCCCACTGGTTAGCAACCACTGCACTAGACATACCCAATTCCTGCAACCATTCTTTGTTACTCTTTTCTGTACTCTTTCTAGAGTCTCAACATCTTTTTTATATCGTGGTGACGAGAACTGGATGCAGTATTGCAATTGTGGTCTTACTAAGGTTTTGTAAAGTCATGCTAGTTGGGGAATTCTGGGACTTGAGGTCCCTATATCCTATGAAAAACGAAGAAAAACACAAAGGGAGAAGGGCGATAGCCAGCCTATTTTAAATAAAAGAAGAAGATATGATTTCTGTAGACTTCTGGAGTAGGACATATATGAATTAAGTATAGAGGTAGAGTTATATTGAGGCGCTGCTTTAAAGAGAAGCAGTTTTGTTGTATTTATATTATTTACCCATCTGGTATTTTCCACAGTGAGCTTGTTATTCTTGCTTGCCTTACTTGTTACCGGCTAAGTTGTTATTACATTCTGTTTCTTATTTACTCAGAAATAAACGAGAGACAGAATGTAATAATACCCTGCATTCTCCCCACGTTTAAGCTAAATACTCCCAGGGACTATTAAGCTTAGCGATCAAATCCATGTCAGATCATGCCATGCTAGATTAACTCCAGTTTTATCCATGTTTTGTGTGTGTGTGTGTGTGTGTGTGTGTGTGTGTGGCAATGGCCACAAATCTTAAAAGCAGCAGTGGGACCCTACCTGTTCCACTACTGTTTTGGTGATCATGCGTGCGTGTGCATGCACCTAATGGGCGCACCTAACATGCACATGCAGCTTTCCCTACACCAGCTGAGGCCTGCAGCACCCACCAGCTGAGAGGATAAAGCACAGGGGCAGGTGGGAGGGGCCAATCCTGCACTTTTCTCTTCTTTTTCCTATCAGCTGATGGTTGGAGGCTTTTTTTTTACTACCGGTTCAGTTGAACCGGTCTGAACCGGTAGCATACCCCCACTGCTTAAAAGATATTTATCTAGCTCTATGAGAAAGAACAAGCTGTGTCAGTTTTGCTCACACAAATCTTGGTTTAGCGGTTGGTCCCCTGTGGTCTGAGTCAATTGGGGTTTACTCAACAAACCATCACTGAAGCAACACGTTGATTTGATGTGCAGGCTGAACACTGACCTGCTTATGGGTCAGAGTCAATCCAATATTTTTCGCTTGCGAATGAAAGGTAAGCAACTTTCGATTTGCAGTTCTCCACACACCGTTAAGACTTTTCTGTGATTCACCTCTTTAGCGAGGCTGTTGACCTATGGCCTGATCTCTAGTCATTGCCATAGCTGTCTATTGACTATTGTCATGGTTGAGGATGATCACTGGAGTTATACAGCAAGAGGCAGTTTGGTGTAGTGGTTAAGGTATTGGCCTAGAAACCAGGAGGCTGTGAATTCTAGTTTTGCCTTAGGCATGAAAACTGGCTGAGGGACTTTGAGCCAAATAAAGTTTGATAGCGGAGAATGGGAGTTCTAGTCCCACCTAAAGCTGAGTGACATTGGGCCAATCACCAGGAGACCATGAGTTCTAGTTCCAATATTTGAGGGGCTGCCACAAAGAAGAGGGGATCAACCTATTCTCCAAAGCACTTGAAGGTCGGACAAGAAACAATGGGTGGAGACGAATCAGTCCAGTTCTCTCCTTGATCAGTTTCCATCTGCTCTCCCAAAAGTGCTTTTTCAGGAGGCAACTGGACTTTCTTGTTTTTTCTTTTGAAGATGTTTTACTTCTCATCCAAGAAGCTTCTTCAGCTCTGAGTGGATGGTGAGGAATGGAAGGATTTACATTCTTTTCAGACAGCTGGTCATTTGCATCCTTTTAGAGGATCATTGAGGCTACTTGGAGGTTTATCTGTGTCCTCAGGGTCACCTGAGTGCTGCTCCTGGTTCCTGCAATTTATTCTCTTGAAATCCGTTCCTACCTCCACGCCATTCGAAGGGTGTTCATCCCAAATTGCAGGTGCTTTTTCAGGAGGCAACTGGACTTCCTTGGTTTGTTTTGATTTTGATGAGACGCGAAATTTCTTCAAAAAGAAAAAAAGCAAGAAAGTCCAGTTGCCTCCTGAAAAAGCACCTACACTTTGGGATGAACACCCTTGGAATGGTGTGGGGGTAGGAACAGATTTCCAGAGGGAAAAATTGCAGACTACAGGAACCAGGAGCACCACTCAGGGGACCCTGAGGACACAGATAAACCTCCAAGTAGCCTAAATGACCCTCTAAAAGGATGCAAATGACCAGCTGTCTGAAAAGAATGTAAATCCTTCCATTCCTCACCATCCACTCAGAGCTGAAGAAGCTTCTTTGGATGAGAAGCGAAACGTCTTCAAAGAACAACCAGAAAGTCCAGTTGCCTCCTGAAAAAGCACCTTTGGGTCAACCAGGACCTGGAGGACTGAGAATCTCCACAGATTTTTATGTAAACTTTGCTGTCTCTCAGTCCTCTGGAATGCAGCCCCTCCCTCCTGGGAATCCAGACCACGTTCCACCACACTTCGGCAGAGAAGTTCCACACCCTACACCTGCTCTCTGTGTTAAGATGGACTTCGGGATCAGGAACACATTCACCCAACCGTAATTCAGAACTACGATGCTTCCCTGCAGAGGACTCTGTAGACTTCACCTGAAGACCTTCTGCCTATCTGAAGACCAACAACAGAGCGGATTGTTTTTCATTCCTTTTTTTTGGGGGGGGGACATCCAGTTCGTATGCTTTTCATGATCCGCTTTCCTAATTCTAGAATTTTCTCCTTCCTCTTCTCCAGCTCTGCACATCTTCGGGTGTATTTAAGACAGATTTGAAAGCTGGCTTATTTCATATAACGCTGAAAGCTTGGAGGTTGAGCACGGCGGTTACTAAAGTGAGATGGAAATGTGGTTCGGTTTGTAAATCTCACCAAAGTTAGACAGCGGGAGTTTCAGCTTTACGGGCTCAGGATTTAATAGTCATATAAGTCTAGATTTTACCGTGGCTATAAATATAGCGAGGTGTGTATTGATTTTATTGCTTTTGTGTGATTTTAACGGTTAGCTTTTTACTTGTTAATGTAGACTGGGGTTGGCTTGTGCTCCAGCGAGGGGCATGTTATTCATAAAATGTTTGTTTCTGCTCTGCATGGCAGATGTTGATGGATGATGGGACTGGTGGTCTATACTCGTGTTTGAAATGTGTGATTGTGTTGATCTGGGAGTTCTACTCCCTAATTTAAAACTTGTCCATTTGACTTGTATGTGTATGTAGAGAAACAGATACGGATAGAGATTAACAGAGTTGGAAGGGACCTTGTAGGTTATCTAGATATTTTAAGACCTTGGCAAGTGTGGGGTCCCTGATGCTCTTTGAGCTTGATGGTTTTCTTGAAGACATTTCATTACCCTACTAGGTAACATCTTCAGTGCAAGAAAATTCCTGTTTATATACAAGTGGTTTGGCCTGTTGGTGTTGGTGGGAGTGTACTTGGTGTTTGGTTGATATGGCTATTGTTTAAGGTTAGCTTGTTTTCTGAGTTGGTAGTTTCTCATTTAATCCATGGTAGCACAGTGGTTAGAATACAATATTGTAGGCTAGCTCTGCCCACTGCCAGCAATTCGATCCTGACCACCTCAAGATTGACTCAGTCTTCCATCCTTCCCAGGACAGTAAAATGAAAACCCAGATTGTTGGGGGCAATAGACTGACATTTGTAAACTGCTTAGAGAGGGCTGTAAAGCACTGTAAAGCAGTGTAGAGATCTATGTGCCATTGGGTTGTTGTTTATGACTTGGTTGTTGGTCTAGTATTAATTTTGGTGTTAATCCCTGTTCATCTGGATGTTGGTGAGGAGATGTTTTGATTTCTTTCTGTTTCCTCTTTTTGATTGTCTCTTTTGAATGGTAGGTAGATGTTGTAGTTCTCTATGTGTCTGTTGATGGCCAATTTGTTTGAGTGCCAGGCTTCCAGGAATCCTCTAGCATTTTTGGACTTGGCATGGTCTAGGATGCTCATAGTTGGTGAAGTCTGTCTATCTGTTGTGCAATTAAGGAGTTTTCATCTTGTCTTCTGACTGTTAGTAGGTGTTTATGGACGTGCTCCCCTGGTCTTCTGCTTCTCATACATTGTGGCTGTTACACTCTTTACGCTGTATATTGTAGATTACTCCTGTTTTTTCTTTCTTTCAGAATAACAGAGTTGGAAGGGACCTTGGAGGTAATCTAGTCCAACCCCCTGCCCAAGTAGGAGACCCTGCACCATTTCTGTCAGATGGCAGTCCAGTCTCCTTTTGAAAGCTACTTCTGAGACTGCTGGGTGTTTTGGTTTAATTAGGATGTTTTGTAGGGTTTTAATTGGCTTGTGTGCTACACTGATGCCATTTAACAGATTAACAGAGTTGGAAGGGACCTTGTGGGTCATCTAGTCCAACCCCTGACCAAGCAGGAGACCCTACACCATTTCTGACAAATGGCAGCCCAATCTCTTCTTGAAAGCCTCCAGTGTTGGAGCACCTACAACTTCTAGTGGCAAACTGTTCCATTGATTAATTGCTCTCACTATTAGGAAGTTTCTCCTTATTTCCAGGTTGAATCTCTCCTTATTCAGTTTCCATCCATTATTCCTTGTCTGGCCTTCAGGTGCCTTGGAAAATAAGTTGCCCCCTTCCTCTCTATGCAGCCCCTCAAGTATTGGAAGACTGCTATCCTGTCTCCCCTGGTCCTTCTCTCAACTAGACTAGCCAGGCCCAGTTCCTACAACCATTCTTCATATGTTTTAGTCTCCAGTCCCCTAATCATCCTGGTTGCTCTTCTCTGCACTTTTTCTAGAGTCTCAACATCTTTTTTTACAGAATGGTGACCAAAACTGGACGCAGTATTCTAGATGTGATTTGATTGTAATCATCTGTAATGTCTGAGGTGTTTTTGCTGCATGTCAAATTTTTCAACATTCAATTTTCAAACCTTAGGGGTGTCCAAAAGTTGTGGCATGCCTGGGGAATTATAAAGATATTTTGGCTACTTTAGTATAATTTAGATGTGCTTGGTAAGTAGCCACATACATAGCATCACTTTTTAACATTTGGTTTGTTTCAGTTTGGCAAGTGTTATTGCTTTTCACAGCTTGTGCTGGTTGTGCTGTTGTGGGCTGAGTGGTCAGGCCCTTCTTGATAAAATTGCATTAGTATTAAATTCCACAAGTCTTTTATAAAAAAAAAACCCACCGTGCATTTGTTCAGCCAGCCCACAGATTCCAGGCAGAAAAGCTATATTTGGATCTTTCTGTTATGCGGGAAAGTGAAGATTCATTTCCCTTCTGTAATAACGTATAAAAATCTTGCAGAATAAACGGTGTCTTCTAAGAACAGAGAAAAAGCGATATGTCTAAAGCCTCTCTCTAATACTCACCTCCCCAAGTCTGCTGTTTGGAATATAGCTCAGATATTTCCTCCCCATCCCATTAAATATTAAACCTAACAAAATACTTCGGTGGGCTCCAAAGATCTCAGCATGGAAGAGAGACATTTGAAAACACCGGTTTTGGGATATGATGACTTTATTACCAGCATTTCTCAATGATGGGATCAAGGGCATTATCAACTACAATTTAGTTTCATTATAGCTCAAAATTGGCACCCATTTGAAGTGAAAAATGTCTTCTTCTGTGGCCGGCAAGGCTTTCCTGAAGGCCTCTGCAGCTGATAACCCATCTCTGGATCGATCTTGAGCTACAAAGGCCTTCAAGAAAGCCTTGCAGAAGAAATGGGCCGGCAAGGCAGGTGTTGCGGTATGCGAGGCCTGGCTTACAACTGTCTAAAGGTCAGTAGTAGGGAAGCTCCACCCCCCTCCATCCCCCCCCATGCTTAATTTTTACCCGCGCACTCTGGAGTGGGTGGGATCCTTAATTAGGGCTTATTTTGGGGAGGTAGGGCTTATATCGGGCGCACATGTAAAAACCAAGCTAGGGCTTACTTTCAGGGTAGGTTGTATTTTCAGGGAAACAGGGTACTATTAAAAAAGCTTTTTGCTTTTTTTTTTTTTTTTAATATCAAGCAGCAGTTTTCCTTTCAGATATTCTATTTCTCCTAGTCTTGACATTTCATTTATGCTAATTCATACTACCTGGAAGGAGGGAGGGAGGAGAAAACCCTACAAAAAATAAAAAAAAGATGAACAAAGCACAACTAGCTGAATTTCTGATTCAGGCAGACTCCAGCCTTTGGCAGGCTGAAAATTTGGGAATTAGAACAACATAAGTGGTCAGTGGAGGGGGTGTGCATAGGTGCACTAACGTACCTATCGTCCTGGTCATTGTATTTTCTTTTTTTTATTCTTGTTCTCAGTTTTGTTTGACAAATTCTAATAAATAAATAAATAAACAAATGAACAAATAAATAAATTGGATAGCTTCCCCCAAAACAATGCCATATATAAACATACCCTGTTTCCCTGAAAGTAAGCCCTAGTGTGATGACCTGGAGTGTATCAAAAATGTAACAAAAACCAAAATGTAAATAAAGGTCCTTTAATGCCTTCAGCTTGGCTTCACTGTTCAATTGTTCACAGTTGAAGATTAAACTATTTTCAAAATAACATTCCAAATGAAAGAAATACAGTTCAAATTCAAAGAGCAGGTAACGAAGCAAAAATCAAAAACAAAGTGCACTGAAGAATAAGTTCCATGACAGACCAGGATAATGAATTACAAACTTCAAGAAGATAACCAGGTATAGTCCATTGGAAGAACACCAACCAAGATAAACCTCATCCAAGAATAAAACACTAATTTGTCTCCAGCATTTGTTAGCACGCAGGTCCAAACTCTTATGAAGATCTCACACCTGCAACCCATGAAGAGGATCATGGCCCTCTCTTCCTGAGTAGACCATATTTTTCCTTGATCCTCTCCTTCCTGCGTGCCCTAGGATGGATAGGGGATGGGTCTGGGTCCTCCTCTGACTACTCAGACGGCCTCTGCCCTTCCCCAGCCTCCTCCACCACCCCTGGAGCCACACTTCCACTCCCTGTTGGCTGTTCCTCCTCTCCCTCAGAGTAAGTTTCCACCAGGGGCATGACACCTAGCTTGATTTTTTACACACGAGCCCAATATAAGCCCTACCTCCCAAAATAAACCCTGATTAAGATCCCATCCACTCCAGAGTGCAGGGGTAAAAATTAAGCTAGGGTGGGGATCGGGGAGTGGAGCTGCCCTACTACTTACCTTTGGACAGTTGTAGCCAGGGATCGCACACCCTGATACTTGCCTTGCCGGCCCATGTCTTCGGCAGCTGGCAAGGCTTTCCTGAAGGCCTCTGTAGCTCATAACAAAGCTCTGGATTGATCCAGAGCTCTGTTATCCACCGCAGAGGCCTTCAGGAAAGTCTTGCCAGCTGCAGAAGAAGTTCCTGAAGGCCTCTGAGAGCAAAAAGGAGGCCGGGGGAGAGACGCACGCAAGTGAGTTTAGTCAGTGGATGACATCCCCCCAAAATAAGATCTGGTGCCTTTTTTTGATGGCAAAAAATATATAAGAAAGGGTCTTATTTTCAGGGAAACATGGTATATTTGCAACAGACAAACACCTGGATGAAAGGCCTGGAGACTAAAACATAAAACCCAGGATTTGGGTATGTCTTGTTTAATGAAAAGAAGGACTAAGGGAGACATGATAGCAGTCCTCCAACATTTGAGGGGCTGCCACAAAGAAGTAGGGGTCAACTTATTCTCCAAAGCACCTGAAGGCAGGACAAGAAGCAACGGGTGGAAACTAATCAAGGAGAGAAGCAACTTAGAGCTAAGGAGGAATTTCCTGACAATTAGAACAATTAATCAGTGGAACTGCTGGCCTCCAGAAGTTGTGGGTGCTCCAACACTGGAAACTTTTAAGAAGAGATTGGATAACCATTTGTCTGAAATGGTACAGAGTCTACTGCTTGAGCAAGGGGTTGGACTAGAAGACCACCAAGGTCCCTTCCACCTCACTTCTGAGTGATCGATCGAAGTGATTGAAGTGAGGAGCTGGTTTTGTACAGTATCCAATTAGTTTTTTCAATATATCATTCAAATTGCATTTAAAGATCTGTTTCTGCTCAGACTTCTTTTCTTACTTCTGCAGGAGGAAATACTTGGACACCTTCAACCAAGCTGACTTTGTTTGTGGGAGGCCCTGGATGGCTGAGCTTAAAAACTGGGTCTCAAAAAGACAGATTGAATTCTGCCATGTCCACAAATGGACAGCCTTTGCACAACTGCTGTATAAATTATGCACACTGCAATTTATGACTCGTTATGCAAATTGCATAGATTTGCATGCCCCCTCTTTTGCATTATTCATTTTGGTATATTAATTTATCTCTTGACATTGCTCTCTATTTTAAAGCATATTTTGACAACCTCCTTCCCTCCCTCCCTTCCCCTATCTTCCTCCCTTCCCCATCCTTCTTTACTTCCTCCTTCCCTTATCTTCCTTCCTTCCTTCCCCTTCAATCGAGGACCTGTATACTGCATGAGTCAAAAATATGGCTGTGAAAGTATCTACAGACTCCTCACATCCCGAACATAAACTGTTTCAATTCCTTCCCTCAACACTGCACACCAGAACAACTAGACACAAGGACAGTTTTTCCCTAAAGGCCATCACTCTGCTAAAAAAATAATTTCCTCAACACTGTCCAACTATTTATAAAGTCTGCATTACTCTTACTATTACTCTTACTCTTACTATTAATCTTCTCATCACTCCTTATCACCCATCCCCTCCCATTTGTGACTGTATAGCTGTAACTTTGTCGCTTGTATCTTTACGATTTATATTGACTGTTTCCTAGTAGGATTTGATTGCTTATTGTACCCTATGACTATTATTAAGTGTTGTACCTTATGATTCTTGACTCTTGACGAATTTATTTTTTATTTTATGCACACCGAGAGCATTTGCACCAAGACAAATTCCTTGTGTGTCCAACCACATCTGGCCAATCTATTCTATTCTATTCTATTCTATTCTATTCTATTCTATTCTATTCTATTCTATTCTATTCTATTCTATTCTATTCTATTCTATTCTATTCTATTC
>NW_020717049.1:12749-22991 GCF_900518725.1 Notechis scutatus | reverse complement strand
CCTTGGTGTTCTCTGAGCTTGGTTGCTTCCCTGCAGATGTTTCATGATCCAACAAGGGAACATCGTCAGCGCTAGCAGGGAGTAGTGCTTGTGGAAGAAAGAGAAGAGGAGGAGGAGGAAGAGGAGGAGGAGGAGAAGGAGGAGAGGACTGTGAGGTCCTTGGTGCTCTCTGAGCTTGGTTGTTTCCTTGCAGATGTTTCATGACCCAACTAGGGAACATCATCAGTGCTAGAAGGGAGTGATGCTTGTGGAAGAAAGAGAAGAGGAGCAGGAGGAGGAGGAAGAAGAGGAAGAAGAGAAGGAGGAGGACTGTGGGGTCCTTGGTGCTCTCTGACCTTAGTTTCTTCCCTGAAGATGTTTCATGACCCAACAAGGGAACATCATCAGCGCGAGAAGGGAGTGGTGCTTGTGGAAGAAAGAGAAGAGGAGGAGGAGGAGAAGGACTATGGGATCTTTGATTCCCTCTGAGCTTGGTTGTTTTTTGGACTAGAACAGGGGGTCTTCAAACTTGACAGCTTTAAGACTTGTGGACTTCAACTCCCAGAATTCCTCCTCCAATCATGTTAGCTCAGGAATTCTGGAAGTTGAAGTCCACAAGTCTTAAAGGTGCCACGTTTGAAGACCTTTGGACTAAAAGACCTCCAAGGTTCCTTCCAGCTCTGTTATTGAGTTATTTCTCTTTTGCAGACATTTCATGACCCAACTAGGGAACATCATCAATGCTAGAAAGGGTGAGATTGACTCTGTTTACTAGTGGCTTGCCTTGTGAGTGTTGGTGGGCATACTTGTGGCTTGCCTTGTGAGTGTTGGTGGGCATGTTCTTGGTGCTTCCTTGATTAGGCTGTTGTTCATTGAGTTGGTAATTCCTTGATTAGGGTAAGATCCCAGTAGATATGGGACCATGCTTGGGACAAATCAGGAGGTCTCAGGAGACTGAGAGCCAAGGGAGCAGATTTGATAATTGAAGGAGGCTGTCTGTCAGAATGTGACCCTAGGACTTCATGGCAACTGTATTAATGTCTTGCTGACAAGAGTCACATTCCTATTGACTCATGTTCTCCAAAGCATCTCCTAAAAATGGAATCAGGAGTACTGCATAGTCCTACTCAATCTTGACTTGGGAGAATTAATAGCCAAACCACATCTGGAGAAATCAACCACGAGGTGTCTCTTGTGCCTTGATCCCGCCACTACCCTGGCTCTCTTAACTGGTCCCAGATCCCCCACAAACCTTCTGTGACTCAGCAGGGAAGAGACCATGGCTTCCTCATCAGTTTCCCTCAATTTTTTTTGTCTCTTACCCTTATTTTGACTTAACAGATCCAGGCCTTATTACCGCGAGACAAACAGTAATTTGCCACCCTTTTCCTTTCAATTGTGATGAATGCAAACACGGAATAACAGCATGGGAAGGGACCTTGAGGTCTCCTAGTCCAACCCCCTGCTTGGGCAGGAAACCCTATACCAAGGGTCACCAACCTTTCGGACCTCAGGAACCGCTAAATTCATGATTTTAAATTCCCGCAGACCATTAATATGAGCTGCCTAATGAGCGGCTGGGTAGGCGTGGCTAGGTGGTCATGTGACTGGGAGGGTGTGGCCAACTCGATGTCACTCACGTCGAGGGGTGCCTCGCTGGCCTCTCCTCGCCCCTCCCCTCCCAGCCACTCCTCACCTCTCCGTCCGGGCTCCTTAGGGCCCCAACAGGAAGCAGTTGTTGGAGCTAGGCAGCCACCCACAAGAAAGAGTTGGCAAAACAGCTGGCTCAGTTCCAATTGGATCTGGCCGAGAAGGAGGCTCAGCAGAAGCACCTCACTGAGGACTAGGAGCATAGGCTTTCCAAGCAGAGGGAAGACCTGCGGGAGTGCAAGGCCAGGTCCTGGTTCCAGGCCATGATGCAGTCTCACTGGAATGAGGCCCTTCAGCTCTTCGCCACCAGGGGCCTTTCCCTCCAGCCTTCGCCCAAAGCCCCTCACCAGGAGGCTGAAGCAGACCCCAAGTCGGAATTTCTGCCCCCTCTGACCCACACAAAAAGACCCCAAAGGGGGGAGACTCCCTGCAGCAAGACAAACATTCATTGCACGTATCCGGCCCAGGGGCCGTAATTTGAGGACCCCTGATTGAGTGCAATATAAAAAAAAATGCAAATCAGTTTTCTGCAGACCACCAAAATTTTCTCACGGACCACCAGTGGTCCATGGGCCACCGGTTGGTGACCGCTGCCCTATACCGCTTCAGACAAAAGGCTGTACAATCTCTTCTTAAAAACTTCCAAGTGTTGGAGAATCCGCAACTTCTGGAGGCAATTAACCGTTCCGTTGGTGAATTGTTCTCACTGTCAGGAAATTTCTTCTTGTTTCTTTGGTTGGTTTTCTCCTTGATGAGTTTCCACCCATTGTTTCTTGCCCTACCTTCAGGCGCTTTGGAGAATAGCTTGACCCTCTCTTCTTTGTCTTCAAAGTCCCTTCCAACTCTTTTTAGTCTATTATTCTGGTAGCAAGCAGTTCCACTGGTTAATTGTTCTCACTGTCAGGAAATCTCTCCTTAATTCCAGGTTGCTTCTCTCCTAGGTTAGTTTCCACCCGTTGCTTCTTGTCCTGCCTTCAGGTGCTTTGGAGAATAGGCACCCTGTTTCTCCAACAATACGGCCTCCCCCAATAGGAAGTCCCAGCATGTTTTATAGGCATGAAATGAAATTAAGCCCCTCCCCCCCAAATTAAGGCCTATATTAAAACATGCGAAATGGGGGGGAAATGGCGGGGGGGGGGGGCCTTGCTGTTAGGAAGTACTTTTGTTGCACACCCGGATACGGTGCTGCCTGCGTTGACCCTGATACAAAGTGCCCCACCAACGCCGAGGTCAACATCCAATCCATCGCCGCCCGCCCTAAGATGCAAGGTGGGGGGGAAATTAAGTCACCCCCGAAAAGATGGCCTAGGCATTTTTTCGGGGCTCAAAAAAAAAAATAAGACCCGGCCTTATTATATGAGAAACACAGTAGACTCCCTCTTCTCCCGTGGCAAGATATCGGAAGACTTCTATCATGTCACCCCTAGTCCTTCTTTTCATTAAACTAGACATACCCATTTCCAGAAACCGTTCTTCATATGTTTTCATCTCCAGTCCCCTCAGCATCCTGGTTGCTCTTCTCTGCACTCTTTCTAGAGTCTCAAAATCCAGAGTCTCAAAACCAACAAGATCACACGAGACCACATTAGATCATCTGGAAAATTCCTACAGTCACTTCTTGCAGAATGGGGAACGACTTGTCTACATAAATTGGGTAGGTAAAACCTCTCCAGCAATCCCTACCAAGCTAGCTAAATCTTGCTAGTGTGTGTTTGCATCACGGGGAACAAATATGTGTTTTTCCCAACTCCTTGGGGTTGGGGTTGGGGTTTTTTTTGGGGGGGTGGGGGTGGGAACAGATGTGCTTTTCTGCCATCTCTTCCCCACCTACACACACAAATATTTTAAAAATAGCTCCTTTCATGTACCTTTTATTCCTTACCAAGGTAATATTTTTCTTTTTTCTTTTTGCTATGTGGGTGCACTGTATGTTTACGTAGAATTTTGGGAAGCACCGTGCGATAGCTTGCTTCCTCTCCTTTTGCCAGTAGGGGTCACTTTAAGCCTGCAGCATTCACACCCCTTGGTGGAAAAAGGAGTGGGAAAAAATGGAAATAAAATAAAAAGAACATTCTCTTTTTTTCTTCATATTCATCTGGGCCTGTTGTATTTCGTGAGAAGAGTACTCCACTCCTCTGCTCGCAGTAGAATACCTTATGCCACCAGGCTTGAAATTTTGGACCTGGACAACTTAGAACTGTGCCGCCTACAGTCTGACCTAAGCTTAGTACCCAAAATCGTCTGCTACAACATCCTACTTGTCAACGACTACTTCGGCTTCAACCACCATAACACACGGGCAAACAATAGATTAAAAACTCAAAGTAAACCGCGCCAAACTCGACTGCAGAAAAGACGACTTCAGCAACAGAGTGGTCAACGCCTGGGACTCACTACCTGACTTGAGTGCATGCGCGCACCAAATGCGCACTGTGCACAGGTGCAGAGGCATTCTAACTCGCCTCCTGCAAGCCTGCACGATGCCGGTCGCTTCAGCAGCTGCTGCATGGTGCTATTCTGTGCCGTGCAAAGCAGTTGCACTTCAAATTCAGTGGATAAAGGTGAAAATGGGAGCCCAGGCGGGTGGGTGGGCCCAACAGCAGAGTGGTGGAGAGAACCGGTTCGGTCTCTGTTGCTCATCGCTTCTACCAGCTCTCCAGAATCCAGGGGTGGGATTTGGCAGTTCACTGAACCGGCCCAAACCCGGGTGAACCTGTAGCAGCCCATCCCTGCTTTCAAAAACAGACTGGACTGCCATCTGTCAGAAATGGTGTAGGGTCTCCTGCTTGGGCAGGGGGGGGTTGAATTAGATGATCTACAAGATCCTTTCCAACTCTGTCATTCTGTTATACGAGCCGCGGCGGTGCACTGTTTAGAGTGCAGTACTGCAGGCTACTTCTGCTGACTTCTCGCTGCCTGCCATTTGGCAGTTCAAATCCCACCAGGCTCAAGGTTGACTCAGCCTTCTATCCTTCTGAGGTTTGGTAAAATGAGGACCCAGATTGTTTGGGGGGGGGCAAAAACCGCTTAGAGAGGGCTGTAAAGCAGTATATAAGTCTAAATGCTAATGCTGAGTGCTAATTTTTGTCTCCCCTGGTCCTTCTTTTCATACCTCATTCCTGCAACCATTCTTCATATGTTTCATATGCCTCCAATCCAGGAAATTTCCCCCTAGGTCTGCATTGGATCCGCGTGGACTCCTGGGAGGTGCAGGGTGGACAGAGCCAGCCAGTTGTTGCAACTACTGGTTCAGCAAACCAGATGTAAAATTCATATCCGGTTTGCCCGAACCAGTGCAAACTGGTAGCAGGGGTAGCCCATCCCTGCTACCACCCCTCCCCTTCCATTCCTCCACCCCACTCCACTCTATCCCGTCCCATCCCATTCTATTCTAGTCAGCTTCTGTTCAGAATCAAGTTTTTTTTTTTTTTACTTTTATCCTAATGTTCCTCCTTTCCATATGGACACTTTTTCATCCATCTCCTTTTTCTGTATTTAAAATATATATATAATTAAGGTAAATGTAAAGACTTCCCCTGTTCCGTGGTGTCTGACTTTGGGGTGTGTGGTGTGCTCATCTCCATTTCATAGACCAAGGGAACCAGCATTGTCCAAAGATACTTCCCGGGTCATGTGGCCGGCATGGCTCTATGCCAAAGGTTTATAGAATGCTGTTGTCTTCCCACCCGAGTGGTGCACGATTGCTCAGAGGAAAGAGCAGCTACAACAGCATGGGCGACTCAGGAGTAAGGCTGCAAGGTAATGGCCCCTCCTTCAAGAAGATAAAAGCCAGGTGTGAAATGAACGTACTTTGCAGAAGGCAAAGACGTTTTGGAACTCTAGTCTCGTGGATGTTCCAGTATCCTGAGTTTGAATTTGAAGATTCTTGTATTGCAAATTATTTCTTGTCTTTTATCTTTTGGCAAGTTTGGCACAGTTTGGCAAGGCTTGTGCTTATCACAGCTAATTATTTTGCAGAAGCATTACAAGGTTTCTGTTCTATTTGGATTGTGTTTGATTTGTTGGAAAAGGGCGTGGGTCAGAACAGTGTGTGTGTGTACACACACACACACACACACATATATAAATAAGGAACATTTTATGTTATCCTTCTCTCAAGAGGCAAGGTTAAAATAAAATAGACAGAAATAGCAGAGTAATAGAGTTGGAAGGGACCTTGGAGATCTTCTAGTCCAACCCCCTTTTGAAGCAGGAGATTCTATATCAATGTTCCTCAACCTTGGCAACTCCAAGATGCATTGAATCTCACCTACAACCTTTCCTTTCCTTTATTCTTCTTTAATAGACAGGCACCTCCACATTCTCCTATTCCACAGGCATAGAAAATACGAATTGTATGTTATAAATGCCTCAAATTAGGCTAGTTTTATCCCACTTTTCATCCATCAAAGTTTTCAAACCAGCTTGTCTTTCCCCAGTGTAATCAATAAAAGCAATTTATAAAACACAGAGCAGGAAGTAATAATCACAGACCGTATCATAAACCAATATTGGAGGTTTTTTTTTTAAAGAATCCAATTTAAAATAAACACAGCATTAGAATACTTGCTTCAAGCAGTTATATATTTCATCCGGCAGGGAAATAAAAACTGAGCACAACCTCTGTGGGAGAAGAGATCCATAAAGTAGCAATTCAATCAGGAAACTTTATGGATGTATCCCAGAATTGATTAATGGAGTCTTTGGTGCTCTCTGAGCTTGGTTATTTTACCTACAGATGTTTTATTACCTAACTAGGTAACATCATCAGTGCTAGAAGGGAGTTGGGTTTTTGGAGTCGAGGAGAGGAGGACTATGGGGTGTTTGGTGCTCTCTCAGCTTGGTTATTTTCTTACAGACGTTTCATGACCCAACTTGGTAACATCTTCAGTGCTAAAAGGGAATTGGGTTTGTGGAGGAGGAGGAGGAGGAGGAGGAAGAAGAGGACTATGAGGTCATTGATACTCTTACTTGTTTACTTGCAGACATTTCATTAGCAGGCTAGGTAAAATTATCAGTGATAATGAGTAGTTCCTTGTAGTTCCCTTGATTAGGGTATTAAACAGTAGCCCAGTCAAGGAACTTCTCAGGAGAAAACCACACCCAGCCAGCACCAGTGAGGCAAGCTACTGTTTATAAACAGAGAGCAAACCTCATCTTCCCTCACAGTGATGATGTTACCTAATAGGGTCATGAAATGTCTGCAAGCAAACAACCAAGCTCAGAGACCACCAAGGACCCCCACAGTTCAACTCCAGATATAGACCCCAGATGTAGATATTCTCTTCTATTAGACCTTTACAGTAGCATAACACAGAATGGTTAGATTGAGGCTGACGTGTGTTTATGGGGAGACCAACTGGGCATAAATTTATTGGAATGCTAGAGAACACTAGCAGCAAAGATTCGAGAGCTGGCGTGAACTTCACAGCTTCTCATTTTTGCAGCCATATTTAATTTAATATTTTTTTTAAAATTGCAGGACAATTTATGACATCACCCAACAGAAATACTGTTGAGATATGACCGTCTGCTGAAGATGGAAAATAACACCAATTAACTCAGCATTGTTAGTCCTGCCTGTCAACAGGTTTGCAAGGTTGGAAATAGAAATCTTGTTTTTTGCCCCTGCTGTATGATGCAGGGATTGAATCTGTGGTCTTTCTGTGCCTCTGATACCCAAGCATCAATGCTTTAGTTGGCCCAGTGGTGGTATGCTACTGGTTCATCCTGGTTCAGCCGAACCAGTAGCTCTGACGATCGTCTGTGAGCGAACCGCTTTGCTCTGACGATCAGCTGCTGCCCTCTCTCACCCACCCTAGCTTTATTTATTTACACCTCACTGACCTTTATTTCCCACTTTTCAACCTCAGCTACTTCACGTGGCACAGCCGATTGCTGTGTATCAGCTGTGTTACACACAGGGCTTGCAGCAGAAGGTGAGTTGCAAACGCTGTGCATGCGCAAAGCTTGCCTTTGGCGCACGCACAAAGCGCGCGCTCACACCAAACCGGTAGGAACAAGTTTTGAAACCCACCACTGAGTTGGGCCAATGTTGCTCTAGTGATACGTGGGTGTTAAATACACGGGATGGGAAGCCAGTGATGTCATATGCAAATGAGGGAATTTGCATCATTCATGCTTGGGATCAACTGTCATGCCCCTGTTGGAGTCTGATTTTGAGGGGGAAGTTGAGCAGCTGACAGGGTGTGGGAGTGTGGCTCCAGTAGCGGTGGAAGAAATGGAGGAAGGGCACAGTCTGGGCATTCAGAGGAAGACCCAGGGCCACCCCCTCTTCATCCTAGGGCATGAAGGGAGGAACGGAGTAGGGAACAACGTGAGTTACGTGAGTTACGTGAGTTACAGGGGAGGAAAGGGCCCTGATTAGCTGCAGCTGGGAAGATTGTTTAAAAAGGCAAACTGCGCATGGCAAAGTTTCTGGAAGCAAAGTGTGCATTATCTTTGTTTGTCAAGGCATATCTGGGTTCTGGTGTGTGTTGTTATCTTTTGGAAGTCTGCAATTCTTTATCCAGCCCTGTCTCGTTAATTGCTGCAGCGTGGTTCGTGATGGTTTTTATTTATAATTTATATGTACTTTGGGTTTGGACTGAATTTCTTCCCTTTATAAACTGTTCTTGGGAGAGTTTTTTCTCCAGCCAAAGATAACTGGACATTGGGGGCCAAGTTGGAGGTATTAAAGGGACTTTACCTACTTTTGTGACTTTGTTGCTTTTGTGCCACACCTTGGATCATCACACCCACACAAATTATATCATTTTCCTGATGATGATGTGGGTGGCATCATGGTAACTTTCCCCCAATACCTATCAAGATCTGTGAACATCTAGAAACAAATTAAATTATAACTTGTGGCCAGCATGGGTTTGTTAAAAACAGATCATGCCAAAAACAATCGTATTTCATTCTTTGACAAAGTGAATAAATTAATTAAGACCAGTGAAATGCTGTGGACATAGTATATTTAGACTTCAGCAAGACATTCGACAAAGGAGACCTCAACCTACTTCTTGGTAAGCTAGAAAAATGTGGGATAGATAGTACCACCACCAGATGGATTTGTAACTGGCTGACAAACTGTACTCAACGAGTAGTCCTTAATGGTATTACATCTACATAGAGTGGTAAGCAGTGGGGTACCACAAGGTGACCACAAGGTGATCATAAGGTGACTTAGACAAGGGGGATAGATGGGGAAATCACCAAATTTGCAGACAACACCAAGCTGGCAGGAATAGCCAACACTCCGGAAGACAGGCTTAAGATACAGAAGGATCTTGGCAGACTTGAACATTGGGCACTATCTAACAAAATGAAATTCAAGGGTGAAAAAAGTAAGGTTCTACATTTAGGCAAGAAAAAAAAAATGCACAGGTACAGTATAGGTCAGTGGTAGCTAACCTTTTTGGGTTTCTGTGCCAAAAATTGTGCACTCTCACCGCTTGCACTTGCATGCCAGCACCGAGAAGGCAATGCACACACCCCCAGGCCCCCTGCGCATGCACACTCAATCCCTTCCCCCCACCGCCCCCTTACCTGCACTGCACCTCCCAGCCAATTTTTGGCTCATTTGAGGTCTTTTTCGGCCTCCCAGATGCTTGAGGAAAGTTTCTGCAGGCTTTGCGGGCCGAAAAATGGGCCCGTTTTGTCACTTCCGGTATTTCCAGAAAAGCTTTCCCCAAGCCTTTGGGAGGCCAGAAAAGGCCTCTAACTGGCCAAAAATCTGTGAGGTGTGCACATGCGCAGTGAGGTAAGTTTGCCTGCAGCTTGTGTGCCAGCACAAATGGCTCTGTGTGCCACCTGTGGCATGTGTGCCATAGGTTCACCATCACAGGTATAGGTGGTACCTTGCTCAATAGTAGTAACTGTGAGAGGGATCTCAGAGTCCTAGCGGACAACCATTTAACTATGAGCCAGCAGTGTGCAGTAGCTGCCAAAAAAGCCAACACAGTCCTAGGTTGCATTAACAGAAGGAAAGAATCAAGATCACATAGTGTTAATATTACTTTATAAGGCCTTGGTAAGGCCACACTTGGAATGCTGCATTCAGTTTTGGTCACCACGATGTAAAAAAGATGTTGAGACTCTGGAAAGAGTGCAGAGAAGAGCAAGAAAGATGATTAGGGGACTGGGGGCTAAAACATATGAAGAACGGTTGCAGGAACTGGGTATGTCTAGTCTAATGAAAAGAAGGACTAGGGGAGACATGATAGCAGTACTCCAGTATTTGAGGGACTGCCACAAAGAAGAGGGAAGTCAAGCTATTCTCCAAAGCACCTGAAGGCAGAACAAGAAACAATGGATGGAAACTAATCAAGGAGAGAAGCAACCTAGAGATAAAGAGAAAATTCCTAACAGTGAGGACAATTAATCAGTGGAACTCCTTGCCTCCAGAAGTTGTGAATGCTCCAACATTGGAAGTTTTAAAAAAGATGTTGGATAACCATTTGTCTGAAATGGTATAGGGTTTCCTGACTAAGCAAGGGGTTGGACTAGAAGATCTCCAAGGTCTCTTCCAACTCTGTTATTCTATTCTATTCTATTCTATTCTATTCTATTCTATTCTATTCTATTCTATTCTATTCTATTCTATTC
>NW_020717048.1:257922-296729 GCF_900518725.1 Notechis scutatus | reverse complement strand
GCCAGGCCTCCTTGCCTTGTGTGCAGGGCTGCTGAGTGATGTCCCCCACCCCACCCTCGGGTGACAGACGGGTGGGTGGAGAGATGGGTAGTTAATTGTTTCTTTGGGGCAAATAACTGTGGGTCGTGCCAGACAATGGCTCACATTGATCCCAGCGGCCCCAGCTTAGAACAAAACCAGATTGCATGCTCAGATCGCTGTGTCCCGACCCATGCAGGGCTGCTTTTGGCTTCTTGGAAACAGGCCCTTCAGTGGCCCTCCCAGCTCCTCCTCCTTCTCCTCCTCCTCCGGCTGGAATCTCCTGCAGATGCAGCCTCCGCCCTCCCTTCCCAAGGCAGCTGCCTCCCAGCCAGGTCTAGGTCACACCTGCACCCGGATTGGAAGCCCACCGTGGAAACCCAGGAGCTGAAGTGGGAAAGAGCTTACAAAGGTCTCCAGATGCTCTGGGGCCTAAACTGAGGAGGGGGGGTTCCTTCCTCCCACCAGCCCTCCCCTTGTCCTGAGAAGAGCCCCTGAGGCTGCCCAGGGTGCTCTGTCTGAAGGACCAGGAAGCCTCTGGGCTGAGCCTGGCATTGGAGGATGGAGCCGTCTCCAGTCCTCTTCTTGCCATCATGATCCAACCCCAAATATTGCACAGCTTTACCCTTTTTACAACCTGTTCTGTTTTGTTTTAACTATTAAAAAAGAGTCCATTTTAACTTGGCTGAAGACATCAAAACCGCCTCCCCTTAGCTTGTATCTCCCGGCCTCTGTGTCACCACCGACCCCCATGATCTCGTCTGCGGTGGGTCCCAAGGACTTCGCAGTCTCCCTCCCCCCCCCCCATCCCCTTTCTTCCAAGGGACCAGCAGGCGAGACGGCCTGAGCACCACCCAGGAAGGCCTGCAGGGAGAGCGGAGGGCGATGCCTGAACAGAAAGCAGAACTCTTGCGCCCAACTTGAAGCTATGGAGATACAAAGCAGCCCATAGAAAAGATGGAGCCGAAGCTTCCTAATTTTTTGCTTGGTTTACTGAATAAAACAGAACACAGAGGGGGAAAAAACAAAAACATCCACAAGAGAAAAAGAAAGCAAAAGACTTCTCGTAGATATGCATGGACGTGGGAAGTTTTATGCAACCGTTTCAAGGAAAGATGAGCATATTTCATTGGGATCCCGTGTGTGGAACCGACGCCTGGGAGCAGCTCGCATCAGGCTTCCCCCCACTGAGTAATGGGAGCCCCGCACGCATTCATCTCTTCCCCCCCCTCCATTCGGGGACCTCTCTTGGGGCAAGGAGAGATGCTCAGGGGCTCCATTCTGTGGTCCTGCCATCCATTTCCACGTCATCGGTTCAAAAGAATAGGGATGTCCAAAAAATATTAAATCACACCTTAGAGTTAAATTAATAGATTTAATCACCTTTCCCAGCGCAGAGTATAATAACTTTAGGACATGTTTTAATGAATCTCCAACAAAATGGTATTTTAATTGCATTTCAAAAAATTGGTGATTTGCCCATTTATTTTCTATTCAAACACAATGAGTTCAATGAGTTTGAAATATTATTTTTGGTTGAATAAACCCTAATCTAAGATCTACTGAAATTTTTGACACTGAGGCGAAACAATTTCCCATTGTTTAGACTTTAGACAAAAGGGGAGCCTCAATTTCTTACTCCATGCATTTTTTAAAAATTTGCCTATTAAATTGATTTATTGATAACAGATATGATTGTGGGCTTTTTTGTTTCATAAAATTTAATGGTGCTTTCTAATAATTCAGGTGTTTTTGAAGCTGAAAATGCTGCTGTTCCCAATTACAAATCAGTGGCCAATGTAGTTGTAAAAACTGCAACTGAGGAGCAACAAAAAAAACCGTATTTATCTTTTAAAAGAGAACAATCAAGCCAGCATTTCCAGCTAGTAAGGAATTTTTGTGCCTGCTAAGTACCTTGTTGATGGTCTGCAGGTTTCTCCCGAGATGGACAAGGACAGTCCGGATCTCCAGAATCTTCTCCCTCCCTCCCTCCCTCTCCTCACATGAGAGCACAACCAGAAGATTGCGGTAGCAGGTGTGTTGGAATGTTATTCATTTATTGAAGAAACACTTTTCACCATATCATTCAAGGGGAGTAATCATGATGCTTAGTCAGGGAAGGTTTTATTTTAATGTTCTGTTTTACCAGCTCCGTATTCCAGTCTGGCATAGTATTTTTACACTTTTCAAACTCCTGTAATCCCTCTTGGGGGCACATCCTCCTCATCTGCATAGGAGTTCAAAGGAATTGCTAGAGATGCGGGTCAAAGAGGCTGGGGCACCTCCCCTCCCCCATGCACCTTGGAGCCCCTTCGAACTGGGGTAGGAGAGGAGAGCAGCCCAATCTGCTTGCAATGCAACACCTGGCAATTCCTCCCCCCTCCTCCTCCCCACCCCTCCAGAAAGGCCCTGAGTCTTCCTGCCAAAGGAACAGACAGTCCCAGGGCCAGCAAGGCAATCCCTTTAAAAGAAGCCTTTGCCCCCAGGAAGAAATGACATGGGGGGGGCACAGACAGGGAAATCTTTCCCCTCCTTCGGGGACCCCTCAAGGGGACCTTCTCCCAGGCTCAGGGGGGCCCAGCAGCTGCAGCAGATCTCGGACGCCACAACCCCACCCCTCCTTCCCACCTGCTGGTTGGGCACTGTGCTGTCCAGACAGTTTAGAGTTAATAGGATTTGGGATAGTTAGTTAGGACTTGTGCACTGTCCCCTTAAGGGAATGCATCATGGTAAATGTAGTTAAGGTATCCTGGGAAATGTAGTCCATGTCATGCGGCCACATCTGTAACCCTGATTGGTCACTGGATTGACCCTTGGTGGGTTGGGGGAGGTTTCTTCACTCTTGCCTGAATCCACCATACCATGCAGTCGCTTCAATCATCATGGGGATGAGACTTTATTATCTTCCTACACCACAATTCAGATATGCGAAGGATTGGACATTAAGAAGAACCTCGTCATAAATGTGAGTTGAACCAATAAAAAAGACTTTGTGTGGATGCTTTGTGGAGTTGATCTATCTGCCTTTGTACAGGAGTTGTACAGGACAGGCAGAATAGGCGCTGTCTGGGGGTCATGAAGGGGAAGCCCCACCCACCCCGCCCATGGGAGGAGCCCCTCCCTGGTCCAGCCCCAGGGAGCTACCAGGCCACCAAGAAAAAGGATAAAATGAACAAGAACTAATATTAGGAAAGTTTTGAATAACAACTAATATTAGCCTAGTTTTAAATTTCCTCCCATCGTGCCCAACTGATGATTGCATCGACGTGTTTAAAAAAAACCTTTACATGGTTTCCAATTACTTTCTTCGCATTATTTCCCTCTTTAAAACCATAGTCTGACAGCCGGAGTTTCCCTTGTTTTGTGACACACGAAATACATTCAATTTCTGGCTTAAGTTTGGCCAAACCGCTGTTCTGTTGTTTTGTCATGGCTGCGATGGGGTTTTCCATCCGGTCCCGGGTGATGAATCAGAGATCCCGCCTGGTGGATCTATGGATTTTTCAGCCTGTGGAGGCCCCTTTTTCCCACCCTGAGGCAAATTTCTCTCCTGCAGCTCTCAGCATGGGTCTTATAGTAATTTCCATTGGTTCATTTCATACTAGTGGAATTGTTCTGGAACATTACCTAGTGGAATAAAAACTCCAAGATTTCAATTCAAAGTTCAATTCTTACAGTTTTTAAACAAACCCCGTATTCTCCTTCAATTCTTACAAGTAATTTTTACAAGACCAGCACCTATGATTAAATCATCCACCCAGTTTTCCAATGCCTGCAGGCCTCACTGACACTGCCGGCTCCATTGCCACGTCTGGGCCTGGCTGGTGGCTGGCAAACAGCTGCTGGGGTGGGAGCCCTTGTGGCTCAAGCTCTGCACAAGCCCCGCCCACCCCCAGGGCTCAGGCGGGGGCAGAGTGTCTGCAAGCGGCCTTGGGTCCGTCCAGATTGGCTCAAGCGCTTTCCAAGGGAAGTTCTCCAACTGCTGAGATGCTGCTGGGCAAGGAACTCAGCGCCTGGGCTGGGGCTCTGCTGGGCTTGAATGTATCCCCCCATTCAGAGCCCTTGAGAAAGTTTTGGCATCTGGTGCTTCGGGTTCAGATCCTGCTCAGGGCAGCCTGGACAGGGACTGGCCACAAGCGAGGAAAAGCTCCTCCCTGGTCAGAAGGTTTGTGCTCAAAACAATTAGATGCAAAAGGAGGTCCCCCCCCACCCCCGAGGCCATCACTCTGCTGAACCCTAATTCCCACCGCACTGTCTTAGGCCTAAAGATATTTTACCCACGTAACAGGCTGTATGGAAATTATCTTTCTCGTCTTCTCATCTTTCCTAATATCTTCTCCTATTGGGTATCTGTGATTGAGCCCTTGTTGTCGTATCTGACCATTATTGATTGTAACTGTGATACCTACAGTATCATTTTGTTCTTTGCCATGTACACTGAGAGTTTATGCACTGGAGATAAATTCCTTGTGTGTCCAAACACGCTTGGCCAATAAAGAATTCCATTTCATTCCATTGCATTCTTTTCTATTTTCTGTATTCTGTTCTGTATTTTCTATGTTCTGTTCTGTTCTTTCCATTTCTATTTCCATTATTTCCGTTCTGTTCTGTTCTATGAAGAAGGGTGGTCTCAGTTTCCCCACTTCACCCTGTGCTCTGCTCTCCCTTTCCCACCAGAAAGGTGGGGCCCGCGACGGAGGGCCCCTTCTCCATGAAAGCAGCTATGCCCCTCCCCTGGGCAGAGCAAGGCCAAGACCCTACGGGAGAAGGGGCCTTGCCCCCCCCTCCATGCTTGCATCACCTGCTGCTGCTGCTGCTGTGGGCGGAGGGGGGGGTGGCGGATGGTTCCCAGGGATCCAGGAGGAGGAGGAGGAGGAGGAGGGAAAGGCAACCCTCTTCCCAGCTCAGCCAGCGACCCTCTACGTCTACGCCAAGATGGAAAGGGCAGCGCTTTCTGTCCCTCGTGCTGGATCCTGATTTCACTCTTCTCTTTTTCATGTCTCTGGTGGGAAAAATCAAATACAAGCCTTGCCTAAATAAAGTTCTTTTCATAAAGGTCAACCCTCGTGCCCTTCACATTTCAAAGCCACAAGGGGGTTGCAAACTGGGGAGGGGGGGTTACCTTGAGAGTCAATGGGAGGAGATCCCTTTTCCTCTTCGTGCAGGTGGTAATCTTTTACTCTGCCCACCTTGAGTTCTACGGAAACCCTCAGGGGTCAGGCCTGGGAGCAGCCCATTGGTGGTGAGGGAGCCAGATGCAGTCGGGCCTGCCTGGCTCTTAAATGGCAGCCCAGGAATACCAACTTCATGCCCCCCCCCCCAAAAAAATGGCTCTGTTGCTGAGGGTGGGTCTGTTCCTCCAGGGAGGCAGCTGAGATGCCGAGAGCCGAAGGGGCACTTTCCGGGAAGAGCGGGTGCCCTTGCAGAGGCAGGAAGGATGGCTGACTTCACTCAAATTTCACCTCTTGGGAGAGTGATTAATAAAACACAGAACAGGGGAGATTTCTTCAGAAACATGTGGAAGCTATTTATGGATTATGCTGATGGACCTGGCATTAATGTATGAAAATATGCAATACTGCTGCATTTGTTGGAAAGATTGCCACAGAATGAAGGTTTTATCGGGTGAATTATGCATTCCTCCTCCTCCTTCAGTTGTACATCCCAAGGAGAGCAGGAGAGGAGGAAGGAGGGGGGGCTTTGTTGGGTGGGTTGCAAGGCTCTCCTGTGAGAGGCCCTCTCCCTCTCCGCCACAGCCCAAGGCAAGCCCCGCCCCTGAGGAACGTGGGAAGGAAAGTTGGAAGGGAACCAACCCATGCTCCAGCAGGAGACCCTCTACCACTCCAGACAAATGGTCGCCTAGGGTCTTCTTAAAAACCTCCAGGGATGAAGCTCCCATAACTTTGGAAGGCAAATTGTTCCACTGGTTGATTGTCATCTGTTGTAATGACGAGGCAGTCGAGTTGCTTGATCATGATCAACTGCATCATGATGATCTTTATTGGAGTCTAGTCTTGCATTTATACACATTTTTAATTATCCCCCATCATTGGTTAACTTTGGTTATTGCTTAACTTTCGTTACTGTTTAGCATAGTAATTAACACAATTAATTATCTCTAGTTAAAGTCTAACATATGTTTACTTCCTCTCTCTAATCCTCCTTTAGATTAGTGACTTTGTTTACCTGAGTTGTATTTGCTTTATAAACATTCATTACCTGAGGTTTGCCATCCAAGATAAGAACGTTCCTGCAATTACAACTCTACAGTCATCACTGTCAGAAAATGAGGAGAGGCAGTTGTGGGGCCTGGTCCCTCATCCTGACAAGGGCTGAGCACCTCCGTCTGGGAATAGCAAGAGGGCCAGCACAAGAGGGGGGGGACCTTGGAAAGAAGAGGCCAAGGGCCCCCCAGAAAGGGGATCTGCATCCCAGCCCTGACTTGGTCAGAGCACAAACACAAGGGAATTCTGGGAACGATCTCCAACCTCTCCACCCAAAAGCCAAAAGTGGGGTAAAGAGGAGAAACAACCATGGTTTACTCCACTGTCACATAAAGTCTCAGTCCTGGAGAAAATGGCCGGTGGGTGAGGTTCTGGAAGGTTCCAAGGCCTAACAAACATGGCATGGTTGATCTCCTATTTTTTAATCCATAATATGCCTTCTTATCTGGATGCTCTCCCAGGTGTGACACAAGAGTTCTAAGGAAAGCAATAAGCAGATATTAGAATTGCAAATTTTGGCTGATGTATTTCAGTAGAATGCAATTTGGGTGGCATTTACCTAGTGGTTAGAGATCTTCAATCAGCATCCCTCTCGTATAACAGTTTTCCAGAGTATCCAAATCCAGAACGGAAAAATGAAAATTACACATAAAAATGTTTAATTACAATTTTGCATAAACATCTACTTTTCATTGCTACATCTATTAGTTGCCAATCTTTCTGTGCTTTTCCTGGCAATGAAAGGCTTAAGGAAGAATAAGAGACATACATGCCATGTTGGTCTTCAGAACTAACCAGTTAATAGAGCCACACATTTAAATTCTACTGCAGTGAGTAGATCCATAACTTGTCAGAGCAACTAAATCAAACAAAATCGAGTCAGCAGATCTTTTCCAGTATTTAGCTGCTTCTCGATTTTGCTAGCAGGCTATCAACTTTCAGTCCCCGAAATAGCTTAATCCTCAGATCCACAACCGTTATGCAACTTTACATATTTTTTCCATTCTGCTTTCTCTGCTTCTGAAAAATGGGTTTCTTTTCTAATGGTGCCAAAGGAGACCGGTTGTGCCATTCCTCTAAGTTGTGAAATTCCGCTGGGCTTTGCACATTATTTCTACCATAATGGCAAAGAAGGAATTCTCAATAAGGAGAGAAAAATGATAATCCGCCACTTGCAGCTCTGACTCACAGGTGCCTCTTCTGGATTTAGCCCAACCAGGTAATGCATTTACCCAAAGCCCTGGAGATGGGCAGGAAAGCCTTTTCATCTTGGGGGTGACCAATGCAGGATGGTGCTTCCTCTGACGAAGTGGGGGCATATATCGCCCGAGAAGGGAGCGGCACATGGCAGGCCTCTCTGGCAGGCCCCCTCTAAGCTTTTGGTGGAACCTCCGGCTGGTTTTGGCTGTTTACCACATGGCCTGGAGGGACCTGGGAGGGACCTCTGGACTCCAGAGCAGCTGGCAGAGGGCAGGGCTTGGGTGGTGGCACACGTTAGGCCTGTTTAGGGCTCCCCGCTAGGACACCTAAGCTGTGGCAACTTTAAGAAAGGCCATCTCCGTCAGAGCATCTGCCGAAAGGGCCCAAGGGGACTCGGAAGGTGGGGGGCGGGGGGGGCTGAGCCAAGCTTCAGCCCAGAAGTGGAAAAAGACATGAATTCCTTCCTACCCGTGGGAAGATCCCTATAATTATTTGAAAGGCTGTTTCCTGTCATTATTAGGGATCCAAAGAGCCTGGATGTGATTCCAGATTTTCCCAGGTAATTTCAAAATTGGGCCTACAATATGGAAAGTGATTTGGAAGGACGGAGCTCCACACAGACCAGTTTCCAACCTTCTCTTGCACGGATGAGTGTGCAATCCCTTTCCCTTAGTCAGAGTCAGGCCTGGGGTGGTGGGTGGCGAGTCCATTGGCTATTTTCTTTGACCGGGTTGTGTTTTTTTTTTCCAAGGAGGGAAGGAAGGAGTTAATATCCAGCATCCTTAATTTTCAGGAGCAGGAACTGGCCGCAGTAGCATGTACAGTATGGGATCTGCCCTCGCTGGGCACAGCACCCCTTTAAGCCTCTCAGCTGTCCGGGATGCTGCGAAGGGGGAGGGGGCTGCGATGTGGGCAAAAAGAAAACTGGGAAAGAGGCTTGGTAGGACCAAGGCTTCCACGGGCTCCCATTTAGATCAGGGGTGGTCATCCTTGCTCTCTCAGGAACCAAAGCCTGCAGGAAAGAGCAAAGCCGACAGCGAAATGGGGGTGGGTCTTTTTTCTCCAGTGGGCGATGGGACACCTGACCTCTTTGTAACAGTTAAGGACTCTTTCCGAAGTCCCTCCCTGCCCAGGAGCAAATTTCTCTGGAAGGGTTGGACACACACAAGGCAATCTTGCTGTAAGCCACAACTGCTTGAATATGGTGGTTGTTGTTGTTGCTGCTGCTGCTATTTTGCTGCAGACCTTGGAACCACAAAGCATAGCAGGGAGATCTTTGCCCAAGGAGGAAAAAATAAAGAAAAATGAAGATGTTGCCAACAATGGCAACATGAACTACATGAAGCTGCCCAATGCTATCCATAAGGTCAACAGTGAGTAGCTGGCAGAGATGATTGTAAAAGAAACAGTTTATAATTAGCTGCAACCGGTTCTTTCAAGTCCAGATCTCAAACTGAGTTCCCACAAAGTTAGACACTAACCTTGAGATAACATTCAGAGGATTCCCTATTTTTCAGTGATGCGAATATTTCCAGTGTTCAAATATTGTTAACGTTCATAGTAAAATGTCATGCGCTCAAAAACAAGTACCTTTAAAAGACGGTTGGAATTTGATTACTCGGTAAAATATATATACAAGAATGTCAGGGTTCAATCAGAGTTAAATCCTTTAAGTTCTTCAAACTTCCAATTTTTTTAGCCTTATTCATTCGATATATTAAAAGGCAGCAAGATAGAAGACTCCGTCATTTGTTGCTCTTATGTTTTTCATGTTCTTAAGGTATCTTCTAGATATGGATTTGTAAAATACACCAAGGGTATTTTATGATATATATAATATATATATAATATAGATATATTATATATATGACATATAAGATGAATCACATTTTCCTATGAGCTGGAGAATGCAGGACTAACTCAGTTTGTTTCCACTGAGCGTTGTTTGAATTTCACTGACCTGAATCATCATCTCAGGGAAAGGACAATTGTCTCTGGGTTAACTTGCCAGGGGGGAAAACAGGTTGGGACAAGCTGGTGTGGACTTTTGCCATCTCAGGTAACAAATGGTTACAGCAGACCCCTCCCTAAAGTTGGAGGATGTGGGGGGGGGGGTGTTGAGCGCCTGAAGTATTAGGTGCAGACTGCGTGCAGACTAGCTTTTGAAGCAAAAAAGTGGGGAGAGATGCACAGGCGACACTGCTGTGCACCTTTACACACCAGGTACACACAGCTCAAGAGAATCATTTGTTATTCCATTATTAAAAGACAAGTCAAGAATTCCCCCTCTTGGGGGGAGGGGGAATAATCCACACCCAGAGACTGATAGCTCCAATGCAGGGAAATAGAACAGATTTGACATTTTGTATAAATTCCGTTTCTAATGCTAAATACTGTAAAATTGCACTCTGGAATGACGCTGTTGAGCAATCTTGGTGGCTGAGGCACGGCAGGTAATTGGCCAGGAGAGGTTAACACTCAACTTTTGTCTCGGGGAGCTTGGGGCCAGCTCTCCCACCTCACAAGACTGGGACCATTTCAACTATGTTGGGGGCCAGGCCACGTTTCTAATCCCTGCCATTTGTCTCCTCCTTTCTCAGGAGTAACTCTGGGTCCCAGGTGGGCTGTTTTTTCCACCTAAAGTCCAGGAAAGCTTTTCAAGTCCTGCACCGTAATTCTTGCGTTTAGGTCCAGAGTAAAAGAAAGCGAAACCAATCAAGGTTTGACCGGTTTGGGCTTACCAGCAGCTCTCCGGGTAGACACGACGCAGACCAGGAACGATCCCGCTCACCATTTGGGAGGATTCCAACTGGGTTTGACCATGGTGGCCGAGAAACGCAGAGCCGCTCAGCCTGCTCTGGAGTGGCAGTCCGGCCTCTGCTTGGGACCTTTTGCAACCCGGAACACCGTCAGGCCTGATCGTCCCCCCCCCCGTCCCCCCGGGGTCTCCTCCTTCACAGGCGGCCCCCTCCTCTCTTTAAGCAGAGCCCCCGCCCGCCACGCCCAGATCGCTCTTGGGGAGTCCAAGGCAGCTCCGAAACCGGTTCGTTGCCCGTCTCTGAATCCAGCAAGGGCCATTCAGAACGGTTGGGTCGCTTGACCGTTTGGCTGTCCATTCCCTAAGGGGGTGGTGGGGAACGGAGGCCGGATCCCAGAAGGCAGCCAGATCTGGCCCGCTCAGCTTCTTAATCTAAGGTTGCTTCTCTCCCCATTTCCCCCCTCCCCCTTTTAGAAGCGTCGGAGGTGGCGGCGTTTCAGAAGCGAAAAGGCTGGACGGGGAGCGCTTCAGCAGGCGCATCTTCCAGCCGCTGCTCGCAGAGAGTCCCGGGAAGCGGCAACTCCCCGTCTCCTGGACGCAGCAGGAGATCCGGCCTCCCTTTCCAGCTCGGCGCCCGTTGGCGGGGAGGCCGAAATTCAAGCGCTTCTGCTCGGGAGGCGCTTCCAACGGCGCAACCGGAGCGCTGCCTCCCACGAGCGCTTCGCTCCGCCACCCCTTCAGCCGAGACCTGCCGGGCGGCCGTTCCTGCTTTCCGTCTCTCTCTCGACCTCGCTCCCCGGGAGCCTCCGAAGTCGTGGATGGGCCGGCGGAGGTTCTCGGGCGTCTCCCTCGCCGGCCGTGGCTCAAGCAAGCTACACTTCCCCGGCCGCTGCCCCGGCCCTCGTCGGCCCCGTCGAGTCTTCCCTAATCCCACCACCACCACCACCAGCCCCTCCGCGATTAAGGCGCTGAAATGGGCCTGGGAGCCCTTGGAGAAGCCGACCGCGAGGCTGCGGCGGCCTCTTCCTTCTCCAGGCGGCCTCAGAGTCGCCTGTCGCCCTGCACACCTGGGCCAGGCCGGTTGGGCGCCCCACTTAACCCGAGACTTGGCCGGCCGCGAGTTCGACTTTCCGGGAGAGACGGAGGCGGGAAGAGCTGCTTTCTGGGGTGATGGGGCTGGGTGGTGGGTGTGGGTGTCCCGCGATTCTCTCCTCCCCGCTTCCTGCCTTTCCTTCCAGGGAGCAAAGCGGCTGTGCCTGGGCCAAGGTGTGCTAGGATCAAGTTACTTCTTAGGCCCACCCGACCCCTCCCTGAAAGCGGAAGCCCCGCTGCCTTTAGCAAATCTTCCCCTGGGAACTGAAGGTCGCTTGAAGGGTTACTTGGGGGGGAGAAACGTCTCTTTGGATTCGGCCGAATTGGCTTCCAAATAAACGGGTCCTCCGAAGGACGAAATTTCCCTTGACTGGGGGCTACAGCGCATCGGTAGCGATTCTGCAAGGGAAAGCGTGGCGCGCATCTCTTCATTCCTAAAGGGCCGACTCGCATGGATCAGCGATGTCGGGTGTGCGGAAAGGCGGAGGAAAAACGACGCGGCGGAAACCGCTTTTCGTCGGAGCTTCCAATCACCCCCTCCCCCCCCGAACCGGAGGGGCCACGCGGCACAAACTCGCTCTGCGAGTTCCTGCCTGGGCGGGTCTCGCTTTTCACTCGGGCCCCCGTGGACCTGCTCTCTCGCGTGAACGAAAGCTTTCCCCTCTCAGCAGGGTTGACCTGCTGCCCCCGTGGCTAGATGGGGGCTAAAGGGGGCCGGGGATAGCGGGGCCAGCCCAACCGCCGCGGAAGCGAGAAAGAGGCGGAGGTCTCGCGGGTCAGCTGATACGAAGGCAGCGAGTCCAACACGGTCAGCCTGCTGTCGTTTAAAATTAATTTATTTTATCAAATATAGCTATTAATATAAACGATAACGACTTTTTTCGACTGTACAGTATTGTACATGGGGCGCCGTGCTCCTTCCTGGTGGGGAGGCAGCCAAGGACCGCGGCGCCCCCCAAGAGCTGTCCGTCCAAGGCAGGCCCTGCCAGGGCAGCGGAGAGTCCGGCCTGCTCCTGTGGCCGGCCTAGGCCAGGTGGTACGTGCTGTACCCGACGTGCGCGGCCGCGTAGAGCCCGACGGGCGCCATGGGCAAGCCGCTGCGTTGGAAGGGGCCTCCGGAGGCATAGAGGGAGGCGCCGGCCATGGCCGGGCTGCCCAGCGGGAAGGAGAGGCCGAAGGCAGCGGGCGGCAGGAGCGGCTTGGTGGCCATCTTCAGCTTCTCTAGCTCGGCCTCCTGGAGCCGCTTCGCCTTGGCCCGCCGGTTCTGGAACCAGATCTTCACCTGCGTCTCGGTGAGGCTGAGCGAGCTGGAGAACTCGGCGCGCTCAGCGATGGAGAGGTACTGCTTCTGGCGAAACTTGCGCTCCAGCGCCAGGAGCTGAGCCGTGGTGAAGGGCGTCCGGGGCTTGCGGTTGGTCTTGTGCTTGCGGAGCGTGCAGGCTGGTGGGCTGGAGCGCCCTGCGAGGGAGGGGTTTTTGGGGGGGGGGGGGGGGAGAGAGAGAACGAGAGCAGTCGTTTAGGGCAGGGGTCTTCAACCTTGGCAACTTTAAGCCTGGCAGACTTCAACTCCCAGAATTCTGGGAGTTAAAGTCCGCCAGGCTTAAAGTTGCCAAGGTTGGAGACCCCTGGTTTAGGGGCAATCCGTCCCGTCCGAAGGCCCTTTGCCTCCGCTTTCCCCCCAGCCCGTCTCCATCGCGCCCCCCCCCCCCCCCGCCCCACGGTCCATCCGGAGAGCGGATCAGCGTGCGGAGCACCCCTCCGTTCCTGCCCGCCCTCCCTGGTCTCAGACCCTGACTTCGTTTCTCTGCAAAGTTCCCGGGCTTGAAAGGCTCTTGCAGTTCCCAACGTCCCTTCTGCATATCCCCGGCCTGGCTCACAATCCCCTTTCCTGAAGATGGAGGTCAGAATTTATTCTGCGATGGAGGCGAGGAGTTTGTGTGTGACTTTAGCTGATGGTCAGGAGGGAGGGTGGGTTCTCTTTTCCCTCTGGAAAGCCCCAGTCGGGGGAAGGGCCCTGCTTTACAGCTGGAGTCCTTTCGTGGCTCTCCCGAGCCCTAGGCCTTCTCCTCCCGGTTGGGCTTGGGAAGGAAGCCCAGGTTGTCTTCCTCTCTGCCAGAGAAGGGAAGCCCCCTGAGAGGGTTGGGGCTCCCTGTCACCCCCTCGGTCTCAAGACCGGCTGACCAAGAAAGAAAGCCCCCCCCCTTCCACCTCTCTCTCTTCTCCTCTGGAGATGCAGCTGGCCCCACATGGCAGACCCGAAGGGAAGGAGCTCCTTCCTCGAAAGCCTGCTCAAAAGCGGGGGAGGCATTTTTACACCTCTGCGGTGCCGAGGAGCAGACTTGGAGGCCCTCCCTGCAGAAGATGTGCCTGGAAGGGCAGAGGGGGGGGGTCTCCCTGGCCTTCTCTTCATTGCAAGGGCAGCCGCAGAGATACATAAACGGGATTCACTCTGGACCTTCCTCCTAAGCAGGGGAGAGACCCACTTCACCTCCATGGAGAGAAAAGCCGGTTGGATTGTGCGATTGTGCCCCATGCACACTTCCTCTAGGAGTCCCGAAGGATCCCAAAGAAGCTTCTTGGACGGGAAGTTCAATGTTTTCAAGGAAAAACCCCCGTTGGGACCCCCTTGGGCTGGAGGATGGAGAGCTTCCCCCTCTCTGGAAGGGGCCTGGGAGTCTGTGGGAGAAGAGCCTCTTTTCTAACACTTACAATGCCTGGGAGGCCACAAGCCCACCCACCCCCAGCATGTCCAGGCAGATCATTTGGACAGCACCTTTTCCCCAGCAGATCCTCCCGCTGGCTCCAGTCTGGGAGCAGCCCTGGGGGGGGGGGGGAGCGGGGTCCACCTCAGCCCAAACCGTGGATGACTCTGCACTGCCAAGAGGGAGGCAGCCAAGGGGGAGCCGAGCTCAGGGGGAAGGGCCCTCGGAGCCCAACGGGACGGGCGGCCTTGGTCAGGCGGCGCTTCTGGGGAGAGAGGCCTGAGAAGGGGAGGCCACCCAAGGGACCGACCTGGCCGGGACCCCGGGCCTGGGCCCTTCCGCAGGGGAGCTCCCCGGGCAGAGCTAGGGGAAAGAACCGAAGGGCGGCTGTGCTTCTGCAGGCAAGACGGGGGAAACCGAGGCGCTAAGGAGCCTGGAAGCGGCCCGGTAACACCGCAGGGCAAGGACCGGGCCGAGCACCCTCTCCCCCCCAGGCGCCCGGCGAGCATCCTGCAGCTGCGGTGCCAGTGGCGTCTCGGGACAAAGGCGCCTCCTGCGTGGGGGCGGCGGCGCCGGCGCCCGAGGGCTGCTGGCCGGGGGGGTTCGGGGGGGGGGCAGAGGAGGGCGCTTCGCGGGGCCACTTACTCGGCGGCGGCGACGGGGAGAAGCGGCGGGCGGGCCTCCAGGGCGAGCGGTCGGCCTTCTCCGGGCTCTCGGCCTTGACCGACGCTTCCTCGGGGACTTGCGCGAATGCTCCGACGGCGAACGGGCTGAGGCGAGCCGCCTGCCCTCCGCGCTCGGCCAGGCCCTCGCGGGGCCCGCTCCCGGCTTCTTTGTGGGGCTCGGCCATGAGCGCCTCCACGCTGAAGGGCAGCAGAGCCGCGCGAGGCTTCTGGCCCTCCTCCGCCTCCTCCTCCGCCGCCGCCTCCGCTTGGCCCCGCATGGCGTCCCCGGGGACCGCCTTGCTCGGCGGCTCTTCGCCTCGGGCTCCGCACTGCACCGAAGTCATGGCGGGCCCGGGGGCCAGGCAAGGGCGGCGGCGGCGGCGCGCATGGAGCGGGCCAGGGCGACGGCGCGGGCCGAGACCGCGCGCGGCTGCACTCCGGGACCCTTTGGCTGCGGCGCGGTTAATAAAGGCCGGCGCTTGGGTCCCGGCGGCCAATCCCGGCGCCGAGGGGAGGGCTCCTTCCTTCCCATTGGAGGCGACGGGCGGCCAGGGCCCCGGGTGGGGCTTCGGCCGGGAAGAGGCGCCTGGAGTCGACGGGGCGGCGCATCGGACGGCCCTTTCGGGCCCTATCTCCGCGGAGGGCGGAGGGCGCTGCGCTTGGTTTCCAGCGGAGGGGATGGGAAGAGGGGCAGCCGCGGCCTTCCCGCCTGGCCCCGCACAAAGCCGCTCTCCTCGCGAGGGACATCCTGGAGCCAAAAGGCCCCGTTGGCGGGCTCGGCCCTTCTTTCCAGCGCAAGGCCGGGCGGGGGGACGGGACTGAAGTGGCTCGATGCCGCCTATCCGCCGTGAGAGGCCCGGGGAACCAGCCCGAGTGGGCGCCAGCAGCGAAGGGCCTCCGGGCCCAGCAACCCTCCTTTGGGCAGGCCTCGGCGGCGTCAATAGCTCGAGAGGGCCGGCGGGACCGCGGCCACAGCTTGCCCGACCTTTTCCTCCGACTGGCCGGGCCGTCTTGCGGGGAGGGCAGCGGCGGCCGCGGCGGCGGCGGCGGGTCGGGCCTTCTGGAGCCGCCGCCGCCGCCGTCCTTTCCAGCTTCTTCTCAGCCCCGAGATCGCAGCCGGTGGTCCCGTCTGCGGACGGTCCCCCCACGGTTCCCACCCCCCGCGCCTCCGAACTTCCTGCGGGGTTCCTCAAAAGGCCGCCCGCCGAAGGCAGCTTCCAACTGCCTGGTGCCTGGCCGCCTGGGCCGACTCTCCCCCTCCTCGAGGAATCTCCCCGCCCTCACTCTGCTCGGCAAGGGCCGCTGCCTCCGCGCGAGGGGCTTCGCTCCCGTTTTGGAAGCCGAAGCGGGTTTGGCGCTGAACTTGGGTCGAAGCGCTTCTGGCACCTTGGCCGCAGCGACCGTCTCCAGCCTCCTCGGTGGAACAGCCGTGGGTGGGCCATTGCACGGCGGGCGCCGCCCACGTTAAGCCCTGCAGAGAAACCGCAGTTCGGAGCCCTTTGTACGGTTCTCTGATTTCGAGGGTCGGAAAAGTGATTTTGGCAAAAGCGGTTTTGGTGACCCTGGAAAAAGGGCCAGGAGCGGGGTAGGCGTCGCGCAAGGGCCGAAGAAGAAACGCCCACCTCTCCGGTCTGCCCTTCCCGGCCCTCTCCTCCGGCCTGAGCAAGCGACTCCTCCAGCCTCCGTCCGGCGCCCAGTACAGGCCAAACAGGTGGGATTGGGATATCGGGGCCGTCTGGTTCTCCCCCTCCCAGCTTCTCTGCAGAAGGAGGCCCCTCTTCCAAGCAAGGGCTGCCTCGGAGGTGCTGGGTCCGCCCCTCCGCGGGTTTCCTTCTCCACCTGCCAGCGCGGCCGGGGCCCGGGCTCCTCTCTTCCGTCCCGCTTCCTTTTGTGGCAGCCGGGAGACCAGAAGAGCGGCCTCCCCTCCCCTCCCCTCGTGGGCTGCGGAGGCCTCGGGGCCAGAAACGTCGGTGACCCCCAAGGATTTGGAGCGGCGGGCAGAGAAAACGCCTGAGCCGAAACGGCCGTGGCTCCGGTGCAGAGCGCCCCGTTTCTGCTCGGGGATCGTGCAGCGCCTTCCAGAAGCCACCGCAGCCGTCGTGGGAGCCGCGTCCCCCTCTCCTACCCTAGCGCCCGAGGAGGAAGGCTCCGAGAGGGGCAGGGGGGGATCCTAAACCTCCCGCCCAATCCTCGCTCGCTGTTCGACCACTTCAGCGGGGTCAGGATGAGCGCTCTGCCCGCCTTTTCTGCCTCCTAATCGGAGGCCAGCGCGGAAAAGACCTGAAATTTGGAAACGGGGGGCGGGGAGCAGAGCCAGGCCGGAGCCCGCCAGCAACCCTCAAATTGGATCGGGGCAGAAGCTCCAGGGATTGTCGGTTGCAGGCAGCTTGGCCGAGGTCAGGCTGGACAGTTCCGGCTCTATTTCAGATCTGGGCAAATCTGGCCTCGAGTTTAGCGGGTCCCGCTTGCTGCCTTGAAGGGAGAACAGGGAGCCCCTGAGAGTCTGGGGACGCTCCCTCCCACCCCCAGCTCAGCTTTTTCCCTCGAACAACTGGCTCCCCCGGAAAGCCCCTGGAGGCAAGGCTGCGTGGGGGTGTTTCTGTCTGTCTGGGAGGGACAGAGCGGCGGGGGGGGGGGGGGGGCGGTGCCGCCTTCTGGGAACCGTCGGGAGATGCTCTCCCGAAAGACTCCAGCTCGCCTGCCTGGAGCGAAGAGGGTCCCGTCGCCCCGGGCCGAGGTGGGGGCTCTTCTAGCAGACGGTTGGACGGGGCGGAGCGATGGGCTAAATGATGAGCGAGGGGGAAACGACCCCTGCCAGGTCGAGGCCTGGGGCAAGCGCCGCGGGAAGGAAGCGAAGGCCCGGACACTCTCGAAGCAGCAGAGGAGCTCGTGGGGCCAAAGCTCCTCTCCGCCAGAGGCCCGGGGCTGGGCTGCAGTGGGCAGGGCCTCCGGGGCGCGAGAAGACTCGCCAGATCCCCAGGGCTGAATGCCTGCCTGCAGACTGCGGATTTCCAGGCTCACAGGACGGGGCGGATTTTCGCCTGATAAGGAACGCACAGGGCAAAAAGATCATTCTCAACTATGGTCGAGGTCCAAGGGGCGCGTATGGTTAATAATAAGAATACAAATAAATAATTAGGCCGGCCGGTTTCCCAGGTTCCCCCTATAATAACCGTCGAACGTGGGAAAACGGCCGCAGACAGCGCAGGCGATAAGTTCTCCCGTGATCCTGGACCCCTTTTCTTTCTCCGAGGACGGGTGTGCGTCCTGCCAAGTAGACAGGGGGGGCAGCGGGAAAGGATGCGGTCGGTCCCTTTGGACTCCAGAAGAGATTCCTTGACGCCCCACCGGCTGCGGATCTGGGCGGAACCCTCGGTCCCCCGCGGGCTCTGCTTCAAGAGCGGTGGGGCGAACGGGCCAGTCCTGGAGATGTCCCGGGTCTCGGGTGCGCCGCCCTGCCCTCCCGGCCCGCAGGCCTCTTCCACTCCAGCCGGCTCGCAGGCCAAGAGATTCTCGGTTTCGGAACTGGAGAAACGGAACCAGCCGAAGCTCGGGCCCTTCAGATTCTCCCTCGGCCCGGCCGGATGTCTCTGCCTTTAAGCTCCGGCCGAGGTGAGCCCGGACGGCGGCGGGGGGCTCGGCCGAAAGCCAGGCCGCCCAGCCAAGCGCCAGAGGGACTTGCGGGCGGGCGGCCCCCTTGGATCTTGCGCCGCGGCCTCCTCCTCCTCCTCCCTCTCTCGGCCTTTGAAAGGCAATTGTCCCGCCAACCCAGCCCCACCCCCGCCTTTCCCGCGGCGTCTCCTCCGTTCCACCGGGCTGCTCCCTCCGGGCCTGGGTCGCCGTCATTCGTTGGCTAAGAAATTGGATTTCGATTTTGCAATATGGACTCCAGTCTCCGCTTCGCGCCGCTCTTCTGAGTCCTTGGAAAGCAGCAGCGCTGTTGGATTGCGGCTGCGGGGGAAGGACCGGGAGGCAGCGGAGAGTTCCGTGGGGTGCAGTTGGGAGGCCCTCGGACCTCGCCCCGTCCAGCTTTCGATTGAAGCGGCGCTGGCGGGTCTCGCTCTTGACGGCCGGGGCCCAGGGAGAAGTCAGGAGGCGGGCAGGCAAATCCCAACGGTGCCAGCGCCTGATGGGCGGCTCCAACCAGCCCCAGAGCCGGGGCCCGGCTGACCGGACCGGCTTCCAGACCGCGCGTCCAGGACCAGGCTGCACCCCAGGTGGTTGCCGCCACCTCCCAGCCGTCCTTGCGACGGTGCGCAGCCCTTGGTCTCCCCGATCCTCGACGCCGGACACACCCTGCGCGGCCGGGAGCGGCCCTTCAAGGCTCCAGCGGAAGGGCGGCCCAGCTCCAGCGGCTGCGACAGGCCTCTCCCGGAATCCCGCGCGTGGGTCAGGGAAAAGCGCCTGGCACGAGTCGGGCCGCCGCCGTTGGGAGGACCCGGGCCAGCCCACCGGACGTCGTCTCAAAGCCCGAAGGCTCAGGCGGACCTCGCGGTCGTCCAGAAGGCCGGAGAGGCCTCTGCACTCCGCGGGCTGGAGCGGCCAGCGAGAGGGCCGGGTCCTGCCAAGGCTGCTGCGCCTCGGCTGAAGTTAGTGCTTGGGCGAGCCCGCTGGAGGAGTCCGGTCGTCTTGCCGGCCAAAGGGGGACGCCGCGTCCCTCCTCCACCCCGCCCGGCCGTCGCCTCTGGACCCCCGTCGGGCTTCAAACTGCTTCGGAGGCCCGGGTCCCTCCGAGCTCTGGGTTTCCAAGCGCCGACGCTTCGCCTCTCGGATTGCCGGCCTCCCTCGTCCTGAGCCCTTTCCGTCGGCGGGACAGAGGCGCTAGGAGGCGTCGTGGTCCTGAGAATCCGGGCTGCTGGGCCGTCGCATGGGCTCCCTCGGGAGCTGCAGCTGGAGGCTTGAGGAGCGGCAGGCTCAGTCGCGGGCCCGGGGGGAGGGGGCTGCCTGTCCCTGCCCGGCCTGCCACTAACACCCCGGCTCATGGCAGGGCCTTGAGGGTGGGGTGGGGTGGGGGGCTGGGGTAGGGTCGCCTCTTGGGCGCTTAGCCTTGGGACATGGGGGTAGCAAAGCCTCACCCTTCTCCGATCGCCCTTCCTTCCTGTGTTGGGTGGGGTGGGGTGAACCCCCCCCCTCCCGGCCTGGCAGTGTGACAGTCTCTCGTGCTGGGCCTGAGATGCAAAAGCCAAGACCCTCCTTGGCACCTTGGAGGAAGGCAAGATGCCGCAGCGCTTGTTTTCCTTGGACTTCCAAATGTGTTTCCTAAAAATTAATGCAAAGTCTCCAATTCAAGGGTCAAGGCTGCCTGGGCTGGGCTGAAACATCTGCCCAGTGGCAGCTCTTGGAGACACCAGGTGGGGGAGCCTTGCCTGCTGGGGGGGGAGGTTCCTGTTCTTCCCCACCTGGGCGATCTGCTTTTCCCCCAGGTGAGCCTTTCAGCCAATGGCATGACAGCCAGAGTCCTTTCCCGGTCTTTTCTACCTAACAATAGGTACAATGGGTGCTTTTTTTTTTTTTTTTAACCTCCTCCAAATTTGCAAAAATTTCCTTTGCGCTCACATAGACACCTGCACCGCTCGGTTTGAATTTGGCATGGCTTATTTTCAGGGCAGGACAGGTGTCCCTGCAAATAGCGCCGATTTTGTCTCAGCTGGAAAGGAGTTTGAGATGCCATTGGGGAGGAGGCCCTGTGGGATGAGAGTCGGCAGCTGGGGAGTGAAATGTAGACTTTTCCCTTCTTCCTCCCCACCCCCCCAAGAACTTCCTGCAGGCAGGATGACAGAGCAACAGAGCTGGAAGGGGGGGGGGGGGGCAGGGGGGGCCTTCTAGTCTCCCCCCCCCCCCCCCGCTCAAGGAAGAGTCCAATGGCCATCCAGTTACATCGCATCTCATTAAATGCCAATAAAAATATATGGTAGTAGGACTGAAGGAGTGAATTTCTAGAACAATTTTAGCTTCAAAAACCCAGCTCAGGCCATTTCTGTGCTTGTGATTCCCACCAGCACATTCTAGAGAGGAGGATTGGAATCCACTGGTCCCTCCCCCCCTCCCTCCCCCTCTCAGGTGTGACAGGTCAGGAAGTGCCTCCTGACAATTGAGCCAAAATTGCTCTTGCTAAGGGAGACATGTGTTGAGTGAGTTTTGCCTCATTTTGTGACCATTATTGCTGCAGTTAAGTGAACAGCAGTTGTTAAATTAGTATGTGGTTGTTAAGTAAACCTGGCTTCCCCATTGACTTTGTTCATTGGATGCTGCAAAAGGGACATGCCCCCCCCCCCAGGGACATTGCGACCGTCATAAGTATGAGTCTCTTGCTAAACATCTGAATGTGGAACTCATGATCAGGAAGAGGCCGCAACGGTCGTAAGTGTGAAAAACTGTCATAACTCATTTTATTCAGTGCCACTGTAACCTTAAGAGGTCACTGAATGAACTGTAGTAAGTAGAGGACTTATTTCATTTAATTTGAATTCATATTTAAATTAATTTAATTTTGGTGACTTTAAATAACTACAGACAACTTGGTCAGTTGTTGATTTCCACCACACCTGAATGGAGACGGTGCTTCTCTGGACTCCTTTCTGGGGGGGGGCATGGGGGGGGGGCTGGGCTAGGAGAAAGCTTGGGGTCCAAGCCCAAGGCTGCTGCCCCCCAGCCCCCCAGTCCAGGAGGCAAAGCAATGAATCGCAATGGGAGCTCCCCTTAGTGTCAGAGGTCAAGGAGGGAAAGTCCGTAGCTTCCTTGTAACCTGAAGGAAGCTTGTCCAACAAGCCTCTGTGAGCCATTGGGCAAAAATTTCACTTGACCCTCCTTTCCGCATTTGCAAAGGGAGCCTGGCTTGAAGCCAACCTAATAAGGTGAGGAGGAGGAAATGGCAGGGTGGGGTTTGCTGGTGGCAGAGGAAGCCATGGGCCTCCCTTGGCATCTGGTCTGGACGGTGTCCTTCAGGCTATGTTGGAGACCTTAAGAAATGGGGGGAGAACATTAAAACTCGGGGTTGCTTCCCTCTTGAACCAATCTGCTTCTTGTCCCCAATCCATTCAGACTGCATCTGTCTTAGCAGTTGATTTTCTTCTCAGTTGTTGCTACCCTCTTTGAAGCCTCCGATGCGCTTAAAACAGATCCTTCGCCATGGCTTAGAATCACAGAAAACACGATTCCACCGCTCAGAAGCCTTGCAACCTCATAAGAGGCTCTCAGACTTTGGAGCGGAGGTTTTATCCTAGTCCTTTCAGCTCAGGTTAAACTTTACAGTTAAACAAGTTATGTCGGTAGAAGGCATTTGTTTTGATGCCAGTCCATCTTTTCCATTTCAGAATAGCAATAACAGTTCTGTACGAAGAAGGAATTCAAATTAATTTGCCTGAAGCTTGGCCTGCATGTACCCCCAACAGCAATAAAAGGTGAACGATTTATACAAAAAAGTTAAGAGTTGACATTCTAAAAAGGTGAGATGATGGATAGATATAGAATATTTTTTGACATGGTAGTTATTAAGTGTTAGAAGAAAGAAGTAGAAAATAGAAATTGGGAAAATAGTATTATGTATACTGAAATATAATAGAACGTATGATAATTACTATAAATACACAAATGTTAGAAATTGAAAAATTATGATTATGTATACTTAAATGGTAATATTATTATCAGAACTGTATGCAAAGTATGTTGACCCACTGTTCACTAAGCACTTATGGATGTTAAAGAAAAAATAATAACATTTTTTTTTAAAAAAAAGCAATAAAGTAAGCAATTTTGTGTCATGAAAGAATTGCAGGAAAACTTGTAATTTAGGTTCTTGTTCAACAGTAGGCAATATTGTCCCATTCTTCTCGTACGGAATCCTTGCCCCAATTCTCACTCCGGAAGGAAAAAGAGCAACGTAAAGATTTAGCTGTCTGCACAGAGCAGGAAGGAGCATCTGACGGGCTGCCCCTCCTAAGGTTTTTGGGTGGGGCAGCTTGACAGGTGACTAAACCCGCCGTCTGGCTCCTTCACCCCGTCAGAGCCGTCAGAGCCGTAAGGCCTGTGGTGCTGTCACCCGGCTCCCGAGGCCAGAGAGGAGGGTTCAGCCGCCTGGGGGGAGGGACCGTGCCTGCATGCTTGATGGGCAATGGGATTTTAAGTCAGCCCCACAACAGTCTCGGGACTCTTGCAGATGGTGCATCTCCTCCTGAAAAGATGTCCAGCCACACCAGTCCTGCAGTTGTGGCGTCCACCCCACCAAAATCTTCTGCAGATACCGTGGGTTGAACTTTGGAAAACCTTCGATGCCTTTTTAAAGAATTAGATTTTTTTAAATGGTAAATATTGTAACTGGCTCTAAATGGAGCAGACTGGTGAAGTCCCTTTTGAGCCTGACGCTCTCAGCAACTGGTCGCAGTCAACCAACCAAAAGCATTTCCAGGGCTTGGAAATAGATGAAAGGCGACCAGGGCGGGAGCAGCTACACTGAGGATGAAAGTTGTTTACATTCTGCTCTTTTTGCCTCTTGTTATTTAAAAGGCAATTAATACATTCGAAAACTTATTGTCAACTTTCCTGGAACTTAATCCAAGCATATTTTCTTTTCGTGCTAAGATGTTAGTGCTCAACTTAATTAATGCTACCAGTTCTTGTAATTGTACAGCAAACTGTTATGCATTTGCTGACAATCTGAATAATACAAATGAAGTACAACAAATTTTGTTTGCTCAGAAATAAACCCCTTGGAATTTAGTTCAACAAAACAAGCTGAGAGGAGTCATGTCTGAAAACTCTGGCATTTTGTGAATTCTTGGAGAAAACAAAAACAGCAACCATGACAAGCACATTGCCAACTTGATACTCTGCCAATTTCTGTACTACTCTTATTGAAAATGAGAAAATAGAGAACAGAATGGAACACATTTACTAAAGTGAGCATCGAGTCTGTGTTTCCACCCCATCAGCCCCCGATGGAGCTGTCCTGGGATCGTGGCTCCCTTCCCAGAATATGGTGGTGTCACTAACTCATCTCCTGACTGTGGCTCTGGCAGGGTGCCATGTGGAATACTGAACCCCCACCCACCCAACCCCACCGCTGCAGATTGGGCCCAGCAGCACTTTATTTTGGGGTGGGGGGTGGGGGACAAGATTAACTGTGGGGAGTGTCAGCTGAAGAGCCCTGCCAAACGAGGGGAACATCCAACCCCATCTGCCCCTAGGCGTCCTTGCCAACGGAATGGGGCTTGCCTTGTGCTGCCACACCACCAGGCACAATTCTTGACATCTTCCCTCCCCCACAGAGACTCTTGGGGGTGCCCCATTTCTCCCTAACTTCCCCCATTTTGCAAGCCTAACTCTGCAACTATGCCTTGTGGGGGGGGGGAAGCTCTGTGGGGCTGGAGAACTGGCAGCAGGAAAGCCGGGGGACTTGGGTTCCCCATTGCTGGCAGCAGGAAATGGGCGGGGGGGGGGGCAAAGTCTGTTGGCCACTTTGCTGAAGAAAAAGGCAGAGAGCTGAGCAGGTGCCCGGAGCCGAGGAGGGGGAGGACAGTGGCTCAAGGTCTCTGCCAGGAGCGCCACTGTTTCAGGTGTGGACCACAGGTGGGAGAGTCTGGAGGGTGGCCAAGCCCTCGGTGAAACCAAGTGGCCTCTGCACAGGAGACGCAGTAGGTTTCCAAACAAGTGGCAACCATTCCACAAAAGGGAGCAGAGGACGGCTGGAAGGACCAAAACGGGAGCCACGTGGGCTCCGTGGCCACAAAGGAACAACCAATCCGGCATCTCCAGTGGGGGCTCTCTGTCCCAATGACTTTGGTATCAGCAAAGATCTTGTTATAGGCAAGGTTACCTATTGCTCACATGCTTTTTTCCCAAGCCATCTTCTTAACATTGAGAATTTTTGTACATGGTTTTCTCATGGATAATCTACATTTATTTTATGTGGTATGGATGTTTTGAGTAGGAAAGTGGCACCACAAAATGCAGTTTTTAAACTGAATTTCCCTCCCACCTCTACCCAGACAGAGAAATGATGAGTGTGAAAAGTCCAGGTGAATGTGTACAAGTGAAAGATTGGGCTTATCATGTCACAGGAAGCTTTATGCCAGGATAGAGATGAACAGGATAGAGAGAAGGACAGCTAAGAAATAGGACAAAGAGGAAAAACATCCAGAATGTTCCTAAAAACAAAATGAGATAAACAATTTGTCTCAGGATCTGAACTTTTTAAAATATAACTCCCACCCTCCTGTTATTTAGGTGCTGAAGGAAATTTGTAAGCTTATAAAGAGATTGCTGTAAAAGAGTGAGGCCAACGTAGAATTAAATTTAAATTAGCAGTGCAGTCAACTGTGCCAAAATGACAGATGTGGGAAATTATTCAGAGATGTCGTTTGGGATATAATTTTCGATACACTTTGGTAGGGAGCAGAATGTTCCAAGCTGCTTGGAATAGATTGTCCACCTCTAGTGCACAAAAGGGAGGGCCTTCAACTCTGGGCTGTGGAAGTGGATTATTTTATTCAATCTCTGCTATGAGGTTAGGAGAGATCTCCCTTATGCTATCCAGAGGATTCCCTCCAGAACCTGAGCAGGGCCATAAGGGTTGGGGGAAATCTTTTAAATCTGTTCTTTTCACCATCTGAGGAAGGAGACCGCGGATGCAAAGGATTCCACTGGACAACAGAGATTTTGCTTCTTGAACACTTTTGGGTGTATTTTATAGATGTTTGGCTGCTAATCCCAAAAATAACCTGTAATCTAACCTATTTTGCACCCTTTTATAGAAATCTCCCCTTTTTATACCCTTCAGTGCCTGTGGCTATGCTGCACACATGAAAGAAACATGTTTGGGAGATAATGCCATCATTAGGGGTATTTCAAATTCTTTTCCTTTTTTTTTTTTACCAACTGTCTTTTACCTCTGATGTCAAACAACCAGCAACCCCATGAGGTCTGATCTGTTTGTATAATTAATTCCTAATAATACCCAAAGTCTTTTGGCAAAATGGTAATCTTTCAAATGCATACAGTTATCCATTTGTAACTTTCTTGGTCAAAATCTTGTTAGGATCTCTGTTGGGGGCGTGGAAATCACTCTTTAGTTTTTGTAATTCAGAAGGAAGGCTGACTCACTGAGTGGTTGTTTTCTTTATTTTTGAAGACCTCCCTTCAGCTGTAAAGGGGTTATAGGATCCAAAAAGTGATTAAGACAGACAGCTTTGGTTGAACTTACTGTCCTTTACTGTCCTCCACTGTGGCTGCCAGTTCTCGGTTTCTCCCTCCTCTGTCAGCCACACTACTCCCTCCCAAGAAGCTCCTTTCCTGATGAGCAGCTGGCTGGTCTCTTCTTTATCCAGAAAAATGTTGCAGGGGAGAAACCTCTGTTGGTTGCCCTTTGTGATGATTCAGGGTGGGATACAAAACAAACACAGTCACAGAAAATAGGTGAAGCCCCTTTTATTCCTTCACTTTGCTTCCAAGCTCCGAATATCCTTGACGGAAGACAAAAAACTCCCACACAAACAGTTACAAGAAGGAGGAAAAAAGCAACGTAAACCAGGCAAGATAAGGGCTAGAGGATGTCCACAGATAACACACACTGGGAAGGACGCCAAACTCAGAGAGGAACGACAGACTAGAGATATTTCCACGCTTTGTTTCCAGCACTGGCCCTCCTCTTATTCAGTTGTCACAGCTGCAGCCCATGAAGAGGATCAAGGCCCTCTCCTCCCAAGTAGACCACATCTCTCCCTTATCTCTCCTCCCTGCTTGCCCTAGGATGGAGAGGAGATGGTCCTGGGTCCTCTTCTGACTGCCCAGCCGGCCTCAGCCCTTCCCCAGCCTCCTCCACAACCTCCGGAGCCACGCTTCCACTCCCTATTGGCTGTTCCTCCTTTCCTTCAGAGTCAGTCTCCACCAGGGGCATGACACCCTTCACAACTGCAGCATCACCTCTGCTCCTTCAGAGGCCTTGAATCTGCCATCGAGTCTCACCTGGAAGGAACATCTGGAACAGCATGCCCCCTCCCCTCCCCGGTGAAATCCACACCCTCCCTTTTGGCCTTCAGAAGACCCTGGCTCTGCCAGTTGTCCTGGGGCCCCAGTGTGGGGAGGCAGCATCCCGGAGGTGAACCCACCTTCTTCCCCCAGCTGGGTCCATTCGTCTCCCTTCCTTTCCATTTTGGTCAATTGAAAGTCAGCTGAATCTGAAGTCAGTCCTATTTCAGCCATTGAATGAATGGGCGACAGTTCCTATCTTCACTAAGTAGCCAGATTAGAACTCTTTCTGAAAGTCAGGCAGTCTTAGAAATCCAATAAATTTAATTACCTTTAATTAATTAAACACACTGTTAACAATCTTCATTTCCTGCCACACAGACTCCCATGTAAGAAAATGGGGGCTGGGGTGGAGATTTCCCTCCTTGTCCTCCTGATAGATTTTCCCCTGTGGGATAGTCTCCAAGGCTGGTCCCAGGTCAAGCTACATAGACAAGGGGATTAAACTGCATATTTAATTCCACATGGTTTTAAGCCCCCTCCCTTCCTGCGTCAGCCCCGCAGGCGTGCCAGGGAAGGCCAGGCCCCCCTGGCTGGGCACTACAACCACCGTGGTGTCTCCCTGCCCAGATCCATTGGAAGGCCTCCACCAGCAGAGGGGGGGCCTTTCCCAGGGTCCAAAGGTTAAGCAAGGAGAAGGACGCCGCTAGCTCCCCCGACCGGGCTCCCCTTCCACTCTTTGCCAGGGCTTTGGCAGAGAAAGGACCTTGGCTCCCCCTTGCCTCGCCTGCTGCAGGCCCTTCACTCCTGGCTGGATGCTCCTCCTCGCTGCCTCCTCCTCCTCCTCCTCCTCCTGGGGGGGGGGGGAATCCATCATGCGGTGGAGCTCGGAAACCCATCAAGCTGGGCTGGGAGATGGGGTCAAGTGGTCGGTGGCTGCTGCTGCTGCTAGGCTGTTGGAGCTCATCAGAGACATATTTAATTTAATTAAGGTTGTCAGTGCTATTGATTTTGGCAGTTTCAATTACAGTGCTGTTACGGCTTCTGGATCTACTGATCTGTGATGAGGCATATCAGCACTGGCGCACATGGAGGAAAGGCCCTTTGTCTCTTTTAAAAGCTGACACATCTGCCATCGGCCATAACTTATGACTTTTATCCAGCCCGGCTCCTCTTCTGTTCCTCATAATTAATTTCTCATTAGACAGGTCTTTATTGTTTAATTTGTGCAGTTTATAATCAAATTGGGCACATTAATTGTCACAGAATTTAAGGCTAATGAAAAATAAAGGTTTTCAATAACTTACTCTTCCATTATTCCAGACAAGATAAAATAAAACACTTTAAGGATTGTCAGCTTCTTAAATTATAAATTAGGCTGTTTAAAGAGCAGGGGCATTTAGGAAGCAGTTATCAGACATTTAGTAATGATAAATCCAAGCCTGCAGTGCAATTATTGGGGTTATATTTACTATTCCTCTTCGGTTTCCCCCAATCTACCCTTTTCTAATTTAAGGGCATTGTGTCTTTTTTTTTCTGGGAGTCAAAACAGGCGAATTCTCAGATAATGGGGTGGGTGAGGGTCTTCTACGTGTGTCATTGCCCACCACAACTAACTTCAAAGACTTTGGCTTCCTTGCAGAGAATCCCCAGAAGGATGCAGCTGAAGGCCTGTCAGGCAACTCCAGAGCTTCTTGCATAGGAGACATTTCCTAAAAGCCAGAGAGCACAAAACATGGCTTAGACCTCCCCTTCCTCCAAATGGATTTTGTCCATTTTGCTTTCTCCCATGCTCAGCTGATCCTTTTTAACAAATGCAAATTGAATGTTTCTGCATTTTTTTTATTATTTTAGGCTAATTTTTAAAAAAGGCAAGAAATTTGCACTTCATGAATGTCTTCTACATTTTGTGGGTTCAAGGAGGAATACGTTTCCCACATAGGTTTATTCTGACAATTGCTACCCAGAGTTGCAGTTTTCCAGCATTTGGCAGTTTTCCTGGATTCTAGTTCATTTGAGAAGGTCAGATCTGGCCAAAATCCATATCAACACTTGAAGAAAAGTTCTTTCTTCTACCTTAACTCGGGAAGGACCTGCAGAACCCTCCTGCTTCCTGGAGTTGGAGGTTCTGATGTTGGATATAACACCAGAACACCCGGAAGTGCAGCTGGAATTCTGTAGGCAGGGCAGAATCAGGAAAAGAAATGGGGTTTTTCCATAAGCTGCAATCCAACCAGTGTCAGAGAAGGTGACTATTTATTCCTGATCCGTAGAGATTCCTGTGAGAAGAGGTTGCAGCTGTCATAACCCCAAGGTGAAGCAGGTCCTACACAGAGAGAAAAAGAGCCAGGAACCTTGTCAAAAAGATTCCTCTAGATAGATAAGAAGGAAACAAGAAACATCAAAGGAGAAATGTCATTGGAAGGTAGACAAAAAAAGCTGGGCCTGAGCCTGTGGAAACCTCCCTCCATCACAGCTACCTGACCTGTGAATCAAGAAAACAAGGACTTTGGGCATAAAAGGGCCCCCAAAGCCAGTCTACTTGTCCAGTTGTCCTGGATCTGGACTTTCTGGGTTCTCTCTCGCTCAGCTCGTGCCTGGCTGCCTCCTTGAGAGGGATCATGTGGGTAAGTGGAGATGTGTGTTTGTGCATGCTTGTCTTCCGTTGCTGGGCCTCAGAATTTCATCAGTATTTGTTACCACCGTTGCATCCCATTCTCATCACTGTACCTGTGAACTGTTTGCAGAGGTTGGAACCCTGGTAGGAGGCAACATTGACTCCTTGCACAATCTTTATTAAAATCCACTCCGCGCCCCAAACAGACAAGGCTTACAGCTGAAACAAGTGGATTGATTCTCAGAAGGACATAAGTCTGCCCGTGGTTTGTGGAGGCAGGAGGTGGACATTCCTGCAAGGATCCTATCAGAGAACAGGCTGGGGCACTTTCTCTTGGACTAGTTCAAAGAGATAAACTGGACCGACTGGTTAGAAGACTCACAGACAGGAGTTTTCCTGGTGGTCGATTTCCTAGGGAGCCAAACCCATGATTTCCAATGCCAAATACATGGAAGAGAACTTCCATGTTGGGTTGGTCAGCAAGGGCCAGGCCTGGTATGGTGGCTCAGGAACTGTAAGGCTCAACACACCCTGCAAGGAAAGTGTTAAGTTCGGTCGGTGGGTCCCAAGGATAGGCGAGGCATGGGTAGTGAACAACAGCTCTTTATTAAGCAGATAGATTCTGAGACAAAACCCCAGCGCGCGGCAGCTCTTCTTATAGAGCTGGCCGCGGCTAGGCAGCCAATGACAACTCTTTGCCGCGCTTGGTTTTAGCCAATCGCGGCAAACCCTGTATGAGCCAATCAGGAATGTTCAAGCCGTCCAATCACGATCCGGCTTGCCTGGACCAATAGGAATGCAGGGTTTCAAGCCTGCTAATATGGAACACCCCTCCCCTCTTGGTTCCGTCCAAGGGGCGGGGTAACGTAGTCACATAAGTAGGCGGGTCTTCGGACCTGCCTACTTGACTTGCCTGGTTCATAATGTCTCTGGTCATCGTCGGATTCGGACGGGCTCTGCGTTGCTCTCAAGCTTCTTGCTGGAACCGCCTGGAAGGGTGAGCCTATAGCTGCGACTCCCGCCTGGTGTATCTGGGTTGGTCGAGTCGTTCGCTCTGTCGCTCCCGCCTGGATTCTCTGGGCTGGTTGAGCTTGTCCGGCTGCTACTTCCAGGTGAAGCACCCGTCTGCCTCGGTTCCCTGTTTGTAGGTGAGTATTGCTGGTTTAATGTTTGATTTTTATTTAGTGTGTGTGGGGGGTGTTCTGCTTGCGCAGATACCGGTTCATTTTCTAAGTTTGAGGTCCCCCCCCCTCTGATTTCTTGGTTAGAGTCTGTGAGGGGAAAAGTGGCCAGTCTAGATCGTAGCTGGTCAATGTGCCGTTTCCAGCTCCTACTGTCGGTGGTCTGGAGCCAGTAGGAACGGGGGCCGGTGACTTGGGTGATCTTTGCCGGTAGCCATAGTGGGTCCCCGGTAAAGTTTTTAGCGAAAATAGTGTCTCCCACGTTGAAGGCTCGGTGTCGGCTTGTAGATCCAGGGGGTTTCTCTGGTGTGTAAGTAGGGTGCAAACGGTCTAGAGGTGACCGGAGTCTTCTGCCCATGAGCAATTCCGCTGGGCATTTGTTCGTGGTGGTGTTGGGTGTGATGTGTTGTATTAGGAGCATTTTGCTGATTTTTTCGTGGATGTTGCCATGTTCAATTTTTTGGATAGTTTTCTTTGTGAACTGAACCATGCGTTCAGCCCGCCCGTTCGCCGCCGGGTGAGCGGGCGATGTCAATGCGTGTCGGATGCCACGGTCTGCCAAGTATTGCTCAAATGCCAATGCAGTAAATTGAGGTCCATTGTCAGATACTATCACATCTGGCAGACCATGCATGGCGAAAAGTTTGTTTAATTTTTTGATAACGGCTTCTGTGGTGGTTGTCTTCATTTTACTAACTTCGAGCCAATTTGAATAGGCATCAACAGTGATTAAAAAGGTATGTCCTTTGGTTGGCCCCACGAAGTCAATATGGATTCGCGACCAGGGGCCTCTGGGGGTTTCCCATTCTAGCGGTGGAGCTGCGGGGGGAGCCGAGTGGGTTTCTTGGCATCTGCTGCAACCGGCGACCCAAGTCTCTATTTGTTTGTCCATGCCTGGCCACCATGCGTAGCTTCTGGCCAGGGCTTTCATTCGTACATGCCCGGGTGCCCGTCGTGCAGCATGTCTAGAACTTTTTTTTGTAATGTCTCTGGTATAACCACCCGGTCTCCCCAAAGAATGCACCCCCTTTGTGAAAAAAGTTCGGTTTGCCGGTTTTTAAATGGTTTAAAGAGTTCATTTTTTCGCTTTCCGGCCAACCGCTCTCTACCCAGCTGAGGACTCGCGCCAATCGTTTGTCCCTTTTTGTTTCGCGGGCAATGTCTTGCACTGTCAATGGTGGCATGGTTATTGTTTCTATTTGTAAAGTAGATAAGGTGGGTGCTGGGTCGTCTTGCACATCTGGTAGGGGGGATCGGCTTAAAGCATCAGCGTGCGAGATGGTCTTGCCGGGCCGGTGTGCTAAATGGTAATTATAAGTGGCAAAAAATTCAGACCATCTTGTCATCCTAGGTGACAGGATATTTGGAGTGGGTTTGTTCCCGGCCAAAATGCCTAGTAGGGGTTTGTGGTCCATAATAATTGAAAATGTCCTACCATAAATGTATTAGTGGAATCTTTTCACTGAGGAGACGATGACTAGGGCTTCTTTGTCCAGCTGGCTGTAGTTCCTCTCTGGCTTGGACAGGGTTTTTGAGAAAAATGCGATGGGAGCCTCTTTCCCATTCAGCAAGGTGTGGCTTAGGATTTCCCCGACACCAAAGGGTGATGCATCGCATGTGACAGTCAACGGCAGGGTTTCGTTATATTGAATAAGGACTGTATCGGAAGTTAAAAGGTTTTTTATTTGTTGGAAAGCGCGTTCCTCTCGCCTTCCCCAGATCCAGGATGCCGTTTTGTCCAGGAGCCTATGCAAGGGTTCCGCGACAGTCGCTTTCTGGGGTAGGAAAACATTATAGAAATTAATGAGTCCAAGGAATGCTTGGAGTTCCATTTTATTTTTCGGTCTGGGGGCTTCCTTGATGGCTTTTAACTTTTTGTCAGTAGGGTGAATTCCATGTTTGTCTAGGAGGTACCCCAGGAATTCAACCCTTTCAGTACATAGCTGGCACTTCTCCTTTTTTACTTTGAGGCCAGAGTCTTTAAATTTTTGTAAGACCGCTCTAAGCCATTTCTCCAATTGTTTCTTATTGGGAGCTGCTACTAGTATGTCGTCGAAATAGGGTACGACTCCTTTAATTCCCTGCAGCAGTCTTTCCATTAGGCTTTGGAAAACCCCAGGTGCGACGCTGACTCCGAATTGGAGTCAGTTGCATTTAAATGCCCCTCGATGTGTCACGATTGTTTGTGCCTCGGCGGTTTCAGCATCGACCGGCAGTTGCTGATAGGCTTGTGCCAGGTCGAGCTTTGCAAAGATTCTGCCACCCCCAAGTGAGTGTAGGAGATGTTGGACCACTGGCACAGGGTAGGCACTCTGCTGCAGGGCATGGTTGAGGGTGGCCTTGTAGTCTCCACAAATTCTCAGGGAGCCATCTGGTTTGACGGGGGTGACAATGGGTGTTTCCCAGTGGGCATGGTCGATAGGTTCTAATACGCCTTGCGCGATGAGCTTATTTAATTGCTCGTCTATCTTAGGCTTGAGTGCAAATGGCACTTGGCACGGCTTGAGGCGGATGGGAGTGATGTCTGGGCTAAGATTGAAGGAGATAGAGGACCCCTTGTACTTGCCTAAAGTGTCATCGAAGACCTCTTGGAAGTCTCGTACGAGCGTCGCCTCCCAATCTTCTTTGTCTGTGTGATTGATGCCTGCCATCTCGATCCCCAGCGGCGAGAACCATTGCAAACCGAGTAAGCTGGGGCGGTCTTTTTCCACAATTGTAAGTAGTAGGATGTTGGTGCGGTTTTTGAAGGTGAACTTGAAATGCCCAATGCCAGCCACTGGGATGCGGTTCCCTTGGTAGTCCTTCAAGATCAATTTCTGGTCACTTAGTTCTTGGCGGCGTATGCTGGGTATTAGACGCTTTATGGTGCACCAGGAGACCATGGAGAGGTAGGAGCCAGAATCTACCTCCATGGTACATGGTTGGTTTTCAATACCGACCTCGATGCATACCTTCCGTGCATCTATTGATGAAGAATGGGCGATGATAACTGTTTGGTGTGTTTCTTCTCTTCGCGATGCCTTGTTGAATCTTTTGTTTCTGCTGTCCCGGCTCCATCGGCTGTCAGTCTGGCAGTCCCAGTTTTTGGTGGGGGTGCCATCTAGTCTCCTCGGGCTGTTGCCTCGACGCTGGGGGCTGAAGTTTCTTTTATTGCAGCATACTTTAGCAATATGCCCCCGCTTCTCGCAATGTCGGCAAACAGCGTCCAAGAACTTGCATTTGGAACGCGGGTGATTTCCTCCGCAGCCGGCACACTGGTACCCCGACTTGCGACCGCGCCGGTCTCGCGGATCGCGTTCTGACTGAAGTCGGTGAATTTCTTTTTCTTCGCTGTCAGAGGGGGACATCGCGATGGTGGGTGGTGGCTGCAAGTTTTTCTGGTGTGGTAGTTGCCTCGCTAGTCGATTGACGATCGGTTCCATTTGAACGCCGCATTCGGGCTGCTGATTTGCGGGTAGCTTCAGCTGCAGTTGCTTCGGCTATGGCATCGGCGAGGGAGATGTCACCCTTGGCCATTAGTCTGCTTTGGAGTGCTGGGTGTTTCAGGCCGAGAACGACCCGGTCTCGCATGGCCTCATCCAGGTTGGCAAATCCACACAAACCTCCAAGGTCCCTCAGGTCGGCCACGAATTCACCGATGCTTTCGCCCTCGCGCTGGTTTCTTTGGTAAAAATCATGCCTTCGGATAAGAGTTGGTACGGCCGGAGCATAGTGGTTTCGGAGGATGGGAGCTAGGTTGTCCCAATCCATTGTTTTGACGTCTGCGGACTTTGCTAACGCCTTGGCCATTTTGAAAACGGCAGGCCCGCAGTGCGTTAGAAGTACCGCCCGTTTCTTGCTGCCGGTGGCGTCTTTCAAGTTGTTGGATTCCAAAAACATTTGGAAACGATCAATGTAGGACTCCCAGTCCTTGCTGGCTGGGTTAAATGGTGTGGGTGGCGTGGTGCTGCTGGCCATTTCGCTGGTCGTCTTGGCGCCGTTTGCCACGTGCTGGTTAGTCTCGTTGTCTCAGAATCCCACCTTCGTCGCCAGTGTTAAGTTCGGTCGGTGGGTCCCAAGGATAGGTGAGGCATGGGTAGTGAACAACAGCTCTTTATTAAGCAGATAGATTCTGAGACAAAACCTCAGCGCGCGGCAGCTCTTCTTATAGAGCTGGCCGCGGCTAGGCAGCCAATGACAACTCTTTGCCGTGCTTGGTTTTAGCCAATCGCGGCAAACCCTATATGAGCCAATCAGGAACGTTCAAGCCATCCAATCACGATCCGGCTTGTCTGGACCAATAGGAACGCAGGGTTTCAAGCCTGCTAATATGGAACAGAAAGCACCTTGCAAAAAGAAAGAAATGAGGGAAACGCAGCAGTCACAAACTGATATTGGGAACCAACCCCTAAAACAAGAGGATTTCAGAAAAGGATGTTTTATATTTGGAGACACTAATAACCAGACTCAGGAATGGATGAACAATGATTACTGAATCAATATCATTTATCTTTAGAACAAAAGTTTTTACAGATACCAAATTTCAAGAATTAGAAAAAAAAATTGTTGAATATGTGAATAACATTAAACCAGAACTTTAGGAATAAAACAAAAAATAATAATAATCAAATGATTAAATTTTTTGAAGAGCAGCTTCAAACTTTATTAACTTCCGAGATAGATAAAATCATGAAAGAAGTGAAAATTGAGAACGCTGTGCTGAATATCAGCTCTCTGACAGTCATGGATCTGAAAAGAAAAATTATGCACTCAAACTACAGGAAGGAGGTTTACCATTGAAAAAGACAAGTAGAAAAGAACTATCAAAAGGTCTGAAAGGCACAAATTTGGCACTAGGAAATACTGAATCAAAGACATTGGTTGAAACCGGCCATCTAATTTATAGCACAGCAGTGGTGATAACATCAGACTTGGGATTCAACACTGTAAAACCCAAGCAACAAAATCAATCACCAAAATGGAAAATTTGATTGGAAAGAATGATCAATAAATTACAAGCTGATATCAGCAATCTGAAGAATTTGAAGGAAAGAAAATTGAAATATAGTTGCATTCAAAGAAAGTTCACAGGAAATATATTATCTTCAACCTAAAACAACTGAATTAAATGAACAAAGTCATGGCTATTTCAAGTAAAATTAAATGATATGAAGGTGGAATAAATAAGTTTTAATAAAATTAGCAGTTTTGAACAAACCAAAATTTGTTTATAAAGCATTGTTAGGAAATACAAACAATGCCTGCAAATACAACACAAACTTGCCTTGATAAAGATAAAGCATTAAAATTTTGGACTGACATCTGGGATAATTCGAAAACCAAACTAAAGATGCAAAATGGATAAGTGAAGTTGAGAAGTAAATTGGCTCAGTCAAAACAGATGATATGGTCATAACATCAGACATGATTTTAAAAGAAAAGTCCAAAAAGGAATGGGAATGGATTATTCTTTTGGCAAAAATAAAATTTGGAGAAAAAAGTATCATCACTAAACAAAGAACTGAATGCTCTCCAGAATTAGGTAATTGCATTTATTTACAGGAAGAAGCCATAAGCTTAAAAATAAAGAATATCTATTTAATTGTAGCAGCCAGTTGTGCAACATTGGACAATTCTGGATAACATAACAATTGGATTGTGGGCTAGCAAGGCCTCTTCAGTTGCCACATTAGAAAAATTAACAGTTAAAGTTAAAATAATGAGACTTCAGAGACAGGAACTACAATTTTATCTAATGTGGCTAAACTTTATTGTTTACCTTTATATTAACAGATTATAGTTTGATTTATTCTTTATATATAGTAAATTTTTACATGTAAAGTATCTAACTCTATGTTCACATTGTTGTAGATCTAATTTGTATTTTCTATTTTTTCTATGTGTCTTGGCTTTATATTATTGTAATTATCTAATGTTACTTGAAAAAAATAGGTTTTTAAAAAAAGAACTGAAATGATTCAGGAAAAAATGAAGTATAGGAATTGGTGACAATGCAAAGAAATATTAAACTGATGGATTTTTCAACTGAAGAATAAATGGTGACTAGTAGAACACCCTTAATAATAAAGGCAGAGACAAAAATATAATTGCAATTGGAGACAATTACTAGCTAACTAGTAGTTTTGAAAATGCCAAGTAGTTGGTAAATTAGCAAATGTGATTTTGAGTTACATATTCAAAATTTCCTTGTATCTGGTAAGTCATGAAATTTATGAGGAAGAAAAATCAATTGCTGATCGATAAAATGAAAATATACTGCAAAGTTTACCCAATTGTTATTGGTGTATGAGACAATAAGTTTAAACAAAATTTTACAAGAACGAAATAATTCTGCAATATCAACTGTGGAAAGACCAAAACAAACCACGAACCTTTTCAGGGGATATGTCACAGCTCAGGATTTATATGGGTGATTTCTAGGTTCCAATAAAGAATATTTGTAGCTCAGGGTTGACAGGAGAGGTCCTTGGTGCTTTCTCAGCTGGCTTGTTTTCTTGCAAGACGTTTCATGACGCAACTAGGTAACATCATCAGTGCTTCTTAAGAGCAATCCCACTCTCTTCTAGTACTGATGATGTTGGATTATTAAACATCTGCAAGAAAACAAGCCAGCTCAGAGAGCAACAAGGACTTCTCATTTCTAGGTTCCTAACAGAAAGTTGGATTTCCATAGAACACCAAGATAGAGAGTATTTTGATTTGTTCTCTATGTTGGTTATTCCTCAGTGAATTAAAAATGTAACAGCGACAATAACAATGACTAACTCAAACGGAGAGATGAAGCCAGTGAAAAATTCTATTCGCTTTATGATTAAATTATTTGATTAAGTTTTCCAGGAGCAGGAGATGCTAGTGAATCTCCACCCACTGAGTCTGCCTGGTTTAGCTTGACCGTCGATGGCTACAGAGCTGATCAGATCTCTTGGCTGCAGGATGAGACTTGACCAGACAAGCATCACTGGCAGGTGAGACGGGAGGCTGCATAAAGTAGGCAGACAAAGCAACCAGATGCCTGGCAGAGATGCCAGAGACGAAGGCCGGTTTCTGTGCCCCTTCCCCACTCCTGGAAGGGACACAGGAGTCAGGCTTGGAATGGGAGGGGCCTGCTTTAAAGAGACACCCGGTCTCCATCGTTGGTGCCAATGCATTTTGTGCTTTGCCTTGCAAATGTCCCAGTGGGAGTTCCAGAAGTCAGTGGCCACCATTGTTCCCCTTTCCGGGGCTGTGTCCCAGCAGGCCTGGCTTAACCATAGTGACATCTTCATCTGTCGGTAATGGGTTTGCCCTGCCCGTCAAAGGGGCATCAGGCAGGGGCCATTCATGATTTGCATTTAACTTTTCGGGCTGTGCCTTCCCAGGAAGGGCAGTGGTGGGGAGCTGCTGGCCCTTAATTCCTGCCAGCAGGTGAAGATTTGGGGCACCTTTAGGGAGAGGGGAAAATCCATCAGCCGAAAGACACCCCCCACCCACCCCGGTCTCGGCCGGATGGTGTTTCCTGGCTGGCTGGTCCGGCCCACCAGGCAGAGCAGAAGCAGCAGCAGAAGCAGCTGGCATCCGGCATCCGGGAAGGCCCAGCAGACACCAGCCTCTGCCCACCATGCCTGGGGAGGCTCTCTGAAGCAGGGCAGGGGAGGACCGGTCCCAGGGAACTCCGAGAATGCCCCCCCCTAATCTTTTACACCAATTGGAATCGTGAATCCCCCCCCCATGTCCCTTTGATTGGCAGGGCAAAGCCATTTAGTGGTGGCAAAGGTGTGGAAAGAGGGACAAAATGGCCAAAGAGGAGCCAACCCCAAGGAGATCCAGCCCTGAGATTGATCAGCCCATTCAGGACAATAAAAGGGACGTTTTAAGGCTCCCAGGATTGTTGCTGGGGGAGGAAGACGGAGCATTACAGAAGATTTCTGCCTTCCGTTACTTATAAAGTAATAAAGGCAGGATAAAAATCTAGTGAATAAATAAATAGATAACTGCTTTAAAAAGTAAAGAAGGAGGACATAAAAGTTGTGGGTGTTTATTTTATTTACTGCAAATTCTTCTTTCTCTGTGGGGGAAAAGAATTGACTCATGCCCTCTACTTATTCTGAGTTGCTGGTTCTTTCTTTTTTAATATGAAGGGCTATGATCAGGGTTGTCCCGGGGTGGGGGGTTAAAAAGAAAATATGCATTTGCAATCAAAGGTGCTTTTCTAATTAGGTGCAAAATATCACGTTTATAAAAAGAGGGGGAGATCTGATTGTGTTGACATCACAATCTTGACTTTTTTGGACATCCCCTTCCCTAATAAGTGCCCCAGTTGAGATCTTCCTTTGCTGGCAGGGTGATCTTGTTGAATTAGAAAGAAGAAAGAAAGAAAGAAAGAAAGAAAGAAAGAAAGAAAGAAAGAAAG